>JARQOC010000456.1:0-79401 GCA_033576535.1 Allobates femoralis | reverse complement strand
AAACATTTTTTTCCCATAAAAATGTTGCTTTGGACTTCCGGTTTCCGGCCTGATGGGAGAGGAAGGAAGGGACTGAGCTCCCTGAGCCCGTGGCTCCATAACTGACTCAAAGGCGAGAATTCGCCATCAAACGGAACCGGAGGCACGCTCCCCTATTCCTGAGCTGCCCCTGCATGCATCGGTGGCTCCGGAGCACCGGCACCAGGCGGGTCACAGTGGGGATGGCGACGAGACAATCCGGGCCCCCCTCCAAGATGGCGCAGAGCGGAGCGGGAGGCAGAGGCAAGGAGGCGGCGAACAAACAGCAGCCTCGCTCGCAGGGGAAGGATTCCGGCGGGCAGCCTGGCCGGAGCAGCGGTGGGAGAAGTGAGACTCAGGAGCAGGTGGAGGGGCTGGGGCTTGGTTCCATCATTGACTACAAGCTGCTGGCCACGGAGGTCTCTGCTCAGCTGGCAGGGGAGCTAAAACAGACTTTCAGGGCTCTGGTGCAGGAGCTGCTGCAAGATTCCCTCACTGACATCAGAGCGGAATCTGCAGCACAGGAGGCCAGAATAGCAGCCCTGGAACAAAGAGTGTCAGACTCAGAAGACAGGGTGGCCTGGCTGGAACATCAAGTATCAGATTACAAGGAGAGGGAAGATCGTACAATTAATAAACTGGAGGACCTTGAGAACCGTTCCCGCCGTAACAATCTGCGACTAGTGGGACTCCCTGAGTCTATCACCCCCACTGCTCTATTAGACATTTTCGAGACTGAACTCCCTCAGATCCTGGGAAGTGGGGGCACATGCATGGTGGAAAGGGCTCACCGGATAGGTCCTCCACCCGACCGCCCCGCCAAAACTGACACAGCGTCCCAAGGGAGAGTGAAGCCACGGCAAGCTATTGCTCGCTACCTAAATTACAGGGACAAGGAAAATCTTCTGCGTGCGTACAAGAGCTCAAGGGTCACCCTGATACTTCGTGGACATAAGGTCCTGCTGTTTGGTGACTACTCCCCTGACGTAGCAAAAAAGCAGAGAGCCTTTGGGGAAGCATGTAGTATACTCTACAAGCACAATGTACGCTTCCAGCTTCTGTACCCAGCCATATTGAAATATAGGGGTCCGGATGGCTCCATCAGGGTGTATCACAGCCCTGGGGAGGCCCTCAGGAGCCTGACACAGCGGAGCCCAGAGGGAAGACACGACGGAGGGCAACGGAGCCGCCACTCAGGAGCCCGGAGAGATGATTGTGACCACCGTCCGGAGACCCCAACGGCTCAAGAGGACTCTCCTCGTTGGTTGTCTGGGAGGGGAAGCCCGGGATCCCACTCGCCAAAGGAACAAAGACCTGTGCGACGAGATGGAAGTGGAGGCAGAAGACGACCGTCTGTTCCGAATGGGTCACAAGTGGAGGACAATTGCGAGGAGACCTTAACTGGTGATCTTTTCCCTTTTTTTTTTTTTTTTTCTTCTTTCTTATACCGGGGATGATTGAGGATCTGTCTCTTGGGTCCCAAGCCCTGGCCCGTGTGGTCTGGCAGCGTTCATTCCGAACGCCTCGCCCGATGCGGGGGGTATGACAGGGCGTAAAATTGACTGTATGTCTTAATCGACTTTAGTGCACGGTACTAATTACCTCCTTGAACACTGGACCCGCAGGGCGGGAGCGGAAAAGGAGAGCGCCCTTCAGAATATGGGAGTCCATGACTTGTGTTTGGGGAATTGTTGGCTTTTGGGAGGATGGGTGAGGGGTGGGCTTTATTTGGGTTTATGGTTTAGTATGCGGCCCTTCAGCCGCCTGTTGAGAAGTTATTGGGGTTCTGGGGTATGGGTGTTTTTGAAGTTTCAGCCAATGGATATATTCTGCTTGTTTTTTAATGTCTGGATTGAGTCTCCCCAAAACACGGTGCCAACTGCTATGATCCATCCAGTGACAGTTAATAATGGTTAATCTACTGTCCTGGAACGTTAAGGGCCTTAGGTCGCCTGAAAAACGTCCCATGGCGCTTAAGCATATTAAGAGGTTGAAAGTGGACATCGCTCTACTTCAGGAGACACACCTCCAAGATACGGAATTTTTTAGGATGCACAGACTCTGGGTAGGAGCGGTGCATGGGTCAGGATCAGTAGGGAGGAAGGCGGGAGTACTGATTCTGATACATAAAAACTTTCCTTACACTATTGTTTCTGAGGCTAAAGATGATGGGGGTAGATATGTGCGCTTGGTTATAGATAGTCTGACTGGGCGGCTTAATGTTACTAATGTATATGCTCCTAACCAATCGCAGGATGCCTTCTTCTCCCACCTACAGGTAGAACTACTGGGAGACACAGAACACCTTCGGATAGTGGGGGGTGACTTCAACACAGTATTCTCTGAAGGTGTTGACCGGCGACGCGACAAGACGATGACTGAATCTAACCCAGACGTGCGGACATCAGACTTGCTACAAACCTTAGCTGGGGGACTGGCTTTACATGATGTGTGGCGATTACACCACCCCATTGACCAAGAATTCACTCACTTCTTCCATGCACACGGGTCGTGGTCACGCCTAGATTTATTCCTGCTCAGCAATCAATTATTGTCTAGGGTGGACAGAGTGGACTTTGAACCTATGGTCATCTCTGATCACAGTCCCGTGGTAGTGGAACTACGTGACGTACACCCAAGGGGGACTGATTTTATATGGAGCTTCCCATCTTACTTGAGAAAAGACAGTAACTTTGATAAACTATTGGGGGAGTGGTGGACTGACTTTACTTTTACCAACGCAGACCATGTGACGGATCCTGGGCTATATTGGGACACGAGTAAAGCGGTGATGAGAGGGAAAATATTGGCCTACACCAGCTCTCAAAAAAAAAAAAAAACATTTACACAGTTCCACCTAGCCAGCTCCAAAGTGCGAGATGCACATGAGAAATTTCAAAACAATCCTTCACCGTTAATGAAAGAGGAATGGTTGGAAGCTAAGAGGGAGTTTGACGTCTGGGCTTCACGGAGAGAAATGTGGAGTAAAGAACAATGGGAGGTGGATCTCTATAAATTTGGTGATAAGGCGGGGAGGTTAATGGCGAATTTGGCCAGAGGCAAAACCAAGCCCACGACGTTTACCTCTTTGTTAGATTTTGAAGGAAATACACTACATGCCCCGAAAGACATCAACTCACATTTAGGCAAATTTTGTGCTAAACTGTATACGCAGGGCCCGATGCAGCATGCGGCAGAAGCGGGAAAGGGGTGGCTTGAGAGGATCTCCTTGCCTGTTCTCACAGGAGATGGTCTGGCTGGCTTGAACGCTGAGATAACTTTGGCTGAAGTTCAAGCGACCATCAAGAATCTTGGTGCCCACAAGGCTTCGGGTCCAGATGGTTTCACAGGAGAATACTACAAATCTCTGTGCGATGAGGTGGCCCCGTGCCTAGTCTCTTTATTCAATGGCATCCTTGCGGGTGACAGTATCTCGAACCACACCAACACGGCACATATTAAGCTGTTGCCGAAAGGTGTCGTGGGATCACCTGACCCGTCCAACTACCGCCCCATTTCCCTGATTAATCAGGATCTGAAAATTATGGCCAAATTATGGCAGATCGCCTGGCAGGATTACTACCATCCCTTATTGGTCCTCAACAGGCGGAATTTGTCAGGGGCAGATCGGCAGTGGGTAACATCAGACAAACCATGCTGGTGTTGGATTCAGTGAGTCACCGTGAGAATCCTCATGCTGATCGTCCGGCGTTGGTATTGTTGGACGCCGAAAAGGCATTCAACAGTGTCAATTTGTCGTGGCTGCACTTGGTCCTGGATAAGATAGGACTGCAAGGCGCGTTTAGGACATTTCTAAGGACACTATATGAGAACCCGAGCGCAAGAATATGCACCCCCGGCTTTTTGTCCCCCCTTTCCCTCTGGAGAGGGGGACGCGGCAGGGATGCCCTCTTTCGCCCTTGCTCTTTAATTTGGCTATTGAACCTTTAGCATGGTATCTGAATGGCTCTAGTTCCCATGAGGGCATTGATATTGGGGGGGTAACGGTGAAGTCGGCATTATTTGCTGACGACGTCATTATCTATATGAATAGACCGGAGAGGGACTTAGGCTGCCTTCAGATTTGCAGATGCCTCCGCAGCGTTTTGCGGAGGCATCTGCATGCAGACGGCAGCCCCTATGTTTATAATGGAGCGCACGGCGGTCTGCAGATGCTTGTAGACCGCCGTGCGCACCCATTCACTCCTATATATGATCTGTGCGCAGGCGGATGCCTGCGCACAAATCACACGCTCTCGCCCGCACCAGGGACGCAACATGTCGCGTCCCTGGTGTGGACGAGAGTGTGTGATCTGTACACAGGCATCCACCTGCGCACAGATCACATATAGGAGTGAATGGGTGCGCACGGCGGTCTGCAAGCATCTGCAGACCTCCGTGCGCTCCATTATAAACATAGGAGCTGCCATCTGCATGCAGATGCTTGCAGATGCCTCCGCAAAACGCTGCGGAGGCATCTGCAAATCTGAAGGCAGCCTTAGGCACATTGCTCCAACACCTTCATACCTTTGAAACATTTTCGGGTTTTAAGCTCAACAAAGCAAAATGTGAGATCTTGCGCTTGGGGACACCACGACACAGATCAGGGAAGGAAGGGGTTGGAGTAATGGGGGAGATAGAGGGCATCCAAGTAAAGCCTCATCACATAAAATATCTGGGCATCATTCTCAGCAGCAACACTAGCCATATATATACCCTGAATTTCACCCCATTAATTACTAAAATAACACGTGAACTGGAGAGGTGGAGAGGTTTGCCGTTGACTCTTCTGGGAAGGTGCCATCTAATTAAGATTGTCAGTTTCGCCAGACTTCTGTATCCGCTGCAGACTATACCACTGCTGCTTAAGAGAGCGGATATCCACAAACTCAACACAGCGTTCTCCAACTTTCTTTGAGGGGGAGGAGGGCCAGGATAGCAACTCGCATCTTGATGCTTCCGAAACAAGCGGGGGGACCGAATTTCCCGGATGTCAGGGGCTATAACTTAGCTTGTCTTCTGCGCCATATTATTGATTGGCTCAAAAAGACCAGCAGATACTCTAATTATGCAGCAGAGGCCGCGATGTGTAGACCCTGGGATCCGGCTAGTTTACTACATTCATCATGGTCTATGGTGCCCAAAACCCTGAAGAACACAATCATTTATAGGGACACGGCCATGTGCTGGAAGGCGGTTAGAAAGAAGCTATCGATGGCGTGGAAAACATCTAAATATCTTAACCCATGGACACACGTAGGGTTTAGACTGGGCCGGGAAAATGCCTTATTTGCAGCATGGCTAGGGAATGGATTGTTTAAATTGTTTATTTGTCTATTTATATGTTATTATACTGAAAACTCAATAAAATATGTTCCAAAAAAAAAAAAATGTTGCTTTAGCCCCAATTTTTTTAAGTTCACAAGGGTAAAAGGAGAAAATGAACCATACAATTTGTTCTGAAATTTCTCCTGAGTATGCCAATACCCTATATGTGATGGAAAAGAACTATTTGGATGCACGGCATGGCTTAGAAAGGAAGGAGCGGATCCAAGATGGCCGCAGACCAGGGAGGTTGCATCTGACACAGCTCCCTGCCACACTCCACCATCCGAGCCATCCAGCCTCAGAGAACACATAATCTGCCATCAAAGATACACCAGCTGCAGCCCACAACACCAGGGACCCGGAGGATCTGGATCTTAAAGCCTGCAGAGCCTCTGAACTCTCTCCTCAGGTGGGGAATGCTGCACTCCCCCTCATCCCAGCTTCAGACTGTCTGAATTCCTCCCTGCTCTTGGACACTTAACACTGCCAGCCCGCAAATCCCTGATACATACTGTGATATCATCGGGGCTCTGTGAGGGTGAGGAGACTCCATCAAATCAGCAGGGAGCAGAGATATGATAAGAGAAGTGCGGAATCAGAGAGAGAGGAGCTCATTTCTGCCCACGCAGCCAAGGGTGCTGTTGGATTACAGCACTGCCGCCCCCTGCATCCTTGGGTGAGGAGCAGCGGGGGGGTGCCTTCAGCTTACACCACCAGCTTGCAGCACCGCCGCCCCCTGCAGCCTTAGGTGAGGAGCAGTGGGTGGCTGTCGGGTGCTTCTTACCCGCTGAAGCTGGCGGCGCCCATCACACAGGAAGCCGGTGTGTGATGCTGGCGCCGCCCCCTTCTACACTGCCGCTCCCCAGCCTGACTGCCGCTTGATCCTCAGGGCTCACACTGTCCAATGGACGGTGCGGCCCTGGCTAACGGGCTATAAGAACCACAAAAGATTTAACTCTCGTACTTTCTGACAATGGTGAAAACCACGTGCAAACCTGTAAAGTCAAATACCAAATCTGGCAACGCCACTTTCCAGGCAGACTTGGATAAGTTTCTGAAGAAACAAGCCGGTATGTCTTCTTTATCTAAAACATCTCGACAACTTTTCACTGGTGACCCAACTGTATCTGAACCTGAAAGTGACGTGGAAACTGAAGAAACATCCAAAAATCCTCCACTCACTAGGTCTTTCCTTAAAAGGATCTTGAATAAAGCCATTGAGCCGGTCCTTAAACCACCCCCGGAAGAAACCCCCAAAGATGTCATTTGCCAGTTCCTCGATTTTAGAACCAAAAATCTTCTTCTGCGTAGGGCCAGAGAGGCGATTGACATCTCCTGCAATGGTTCAGCAATAAAAAATTTTCAAGATCTGTCGGCAATCACTCTCAACAAGCGGAGGCTCTTGAAGCCTTTTACGACGAAACTACACCAGAGACACTTTTCTTATAGATGGCTGTACCCATTTGGCATTTTCATTTCTGCTAATGACAAGCGGTTTCAAGTGAGAACCTCTGCAGATATTAAAAGGGTTTGTAAAGACCTTGACATTGTGCTTGAACACTACCCAAATCTGGAAGCGGTCAACTCTGCATACCTGCTAAAACCTCTTCCACAACTTCCAAAACTGGCAGACAAATGTGACCCCCAAATCCCAAAGGCTCAAGCGTCGCACCGCTAAACCAGCTGGGATCCACGATGGGGACGACCCAGCTGGCTGATAGATCAGTCGGAACTTGGTTGTTCTCCACAGGTCCCATGGATATAGGGATCATGCCCTGCTTACACACTGACAAGACTAAACGGACAACCCTTGAGGACTGGTAGAGGGTTTCTGCTTTACCAATGTCCGTTTACATTTGCTACTACTTATAACTCATGTAGTGGGCAACGGTGCTTTTTCAAGACACCACGTTTCCTATTGATTGTTGCTCACTACATTCACCTTCCCCCTTCCTTTCCCCCCCTGTTCTGTCCCCCGCCCCCCACCCTCCCGACTGCCTATTTACCTGACTCCCTTAAAAGGACTTGATGCGTAACCTATCTTGAAGATATCTGTTTAGCATTCTCTGAGGATGTGACGCGACCCTCCTGACATCCATGACTTGAACAACACTAGGCCTTCCCTAATTCTCGACCACCTATCCTCAATCCCCTTCCTACCCTCTCCTCACTCTTTCCAGTACCTATCTCCACGTTTGTTCGGACACTTGGTATAGGTTTAACCAAGATTTTCTAGAAGGTTCATACTGTACTCATGTTCAGTTATTTTCCATGTTTGTGTTATGTGAGTTTTACTATCACGGCCTACCCCTTGGCCTCTGCAACTACTCTGCTCATTTATAGCTTAATGTTGATTACAACACTACTGCACCCCCTCCGGGGTGTAATGGCTGCATACTATACAATGTTTTTTCATGTATTCATTGAATTTCGCTTATTTCCTCTTGCATTTTCTACCTAAAAATGTGCACTGCACTGCTGCAACACAGCTCTCTCCCCCCTCAATCTCTGGAAGTGCATATATCCCTTCTGCATAAGGAAGGCAAGGACCCTACACTTTGCGGGAGTTACAGGCCTATTTCCCTGCTAAACGTAGATTTAAAAATATATGCAAGTTTATTAGCTAGATGTTTGGCGGAATTATTGGCTCAACTTGTCTCTTTGGACCAGACTGGGTTTGTGCAGGGGAGAGAGGGGAGAGACAATATGAGCAGGATTCTGCATCTAATGCAACGGGCAAAGCTACACCGTCTTCCTCTGGTTCTTTTAAGTACAGATGCCGAGAAGGCTTTTGATAGGGTGGACTGAACATTCCTGCACAGAACTCTATCGGCCATCCATTTCCCACCGCCCATTATAGGGGCGATATTTAAAATGTATTCCTCCCCTTCGGCGACACTCCGAATCAACAATATGTTGTCCGACCCCTTTCTCATCCAGAACGGCATGAGACAGGGATGCCCCTTATCACCACTTCTCTTTGTCTTAGTCATGGAACCTCTTCTTCGAAGCATCCAGCTAAATAAAGACATCAAGGGAGTCCAGATACGATCGGTTCATCATAAGTCGGCCGCATTTGCAGATGACTTGCTGGTGATTCTTTCCGACCCGGATGGGGGTATCCCTGCTCTCGTGCAAACTTTGGATCATTATAGCTACATGTCCAACTATAAAATCAACCTGTCGAAATCGGAAGCGCTTGCTATTAATATCCCTAAAACGTCCATTGATAGAATCAAAAGGAGTTATCCGTTCAAGTGACCAACCAGCTACATTACGTATCTTGGGGTTAAAATCGGGCGCTCGGCCTTCTTAGTCTTAATATTCTACCAGCATTGGAGGGGGCGGTGGAGATGGTGAAGTCCTGGAGAGTCCATTTTATCTCTTGGATTGGGAGGAAAAATTTACTCAAAAGCATAATTCTATCAAAATTCCTCTATTTATTTAAAATGCTCCCAACCCATATCCCTGACCGAACCCTTTCTAAGATACATTACTTTTTCTCGGATTTTATATGGAACAATAGAAGACCCAGAATCAATTTGTCGACTCTGACGCTGACGCATTCTCGGGGAGGGATGGGAGCCCCAGATATATCTAAATACTACAAAGCGGCCATGCTAACCAGAGTGGTGGAATGGAATAGAGGCTCTCCAAACAAACTTTGGCTATCAATCGAAGAACATCTTTCGCCAAAGCCATTGAGACCCCCAGCATTGTTGATAGACTTCCAAAATAAGTCTTACATGCCCCTAAATACTCTGGCACGTGCAGTTCTCAATATCTGGAAAAAAGAACAACACAAACTAGTACATCCTCTGTCCCCCATTCTCACTCTCCAGGACTTTACAGGGCCTCTATTGTTGCAACCACATACCGTGGGCACTCTTGACGCAAGACCCGCTAGAGCCCCAACAATCTTAATAGACCAGCTGTTCCTCGATGGTGCTTTCCTGTCATTTGCGGAAATACAGCAATCTGACCATTTACGCATGATGTCCTTCCTGCAATATAACAGATTGAAGGCCTATGTACAAAAATGGAGGACGCATACTGACTTGCTTAGACCCCTAACTCCATTCGAACAGCTTTGTGTACAATGGACAACATGGACACCCTGGATATTTTACAGATCGACCCCTGAATTCACTGGAATTCTTACTGCAGAATGAGATTTGAACTACTACAATAGCTACCTATAGATATCGAACTGACCTTCCATGGCACCCATCACTCTTTCTTCCTCTCTATTCTTTCCCTCCCCAACTCTCTATTCTCTCTAACTTTATCTTTTCTGCTTGCACTTCACAACTTTACACTCCTTGCCTCCCCTTGACCTAATCTATCTTTAAGATTTGAGTGCACAGATCTGTACTTTAAGACATGTCAATGGTTTTGGCTTTCCAACTTTATTCAGCTTACTATTTTTAGCAATACTGTTTTTGATTGATTAATTGTTAACAGTTACTGTAATAGCTTCTTATCACTTTGAATATTCAATAAAAAGAACATTGAAAGAAAAGAAAGAAAGGAAGGAGCGCCATTTTGACCAGAGTCGATTGCAGACACCATGTCACATTTGAAGAGCCCCATACATAACAAAACAGCAGAAACCCCCACAAGTGACCCTATGGTGGAAGTTACACCTCTCAATGAATATGTCTAGGGGATTGTCTAGAATTGTATTACATTTGCTGAGTAAATGAACATTACTGTTTTTCCCACTAAAATGTTGCTTTGGTTTCAAGTTTTTAATTTTCAAAGAGGTAATTGAACAAAACAAACAATACAAGTTGTTACACAATTTCTTCTGAGTACACCAATACTCCATATATGGTCGAAAACTACTTTTGAGGCGCAGTGTAAACCTCAGAAGGGAAGGGGCGCCATATCATAGTGCAAATTTTGCTTTTATGGTTTGTGAGTGCCATGTCACATTGGCAGAGCCCCTGAGGTACCAGGACAACAGAACCCTCCCATAAGTGAAACATTTTACAAACTATACCCCTCAATGAATATATCTAAGGCCCTGTGCCAACGCTGCATCTTTTGTAGCATTTTAGTGTACCTTTTGTTAGAAAACTGCATGTGTAGTTCCCCCAGGTAAGTATATGAGAATTCTGAAGTGATGAGCCAAACATGCTTTTTTCCTTGCAGTTTAGCTGCAGATTGTGATCAACACAAAAGAATGAACATGTCAATTGTTTGCTGCGTTTTGTAGCCATTGAGACTAGTAAAAAAACAAAAGTCAACAAACTGCACCTAAACCTGCACCAACAACACATGCATTTTTTTATTTGTTTTCCTACCACAGGGTGCAAATTAGCACCATTTTTGCAACAGAAAATTTCTGCACACAAAAAGCAGTGTCAGTACATAGCCTAAGGCTACATTCACCATTTTTGGTGCAGAAAAACTGCACCTAAGGGTACGGACACACATCCGTGAAACTCGGACGATTGTAATGTGAGTTAAAATCGCATTGCAGTTGGACCAATGTTAACCAATGTCCAAGAGCACATTTCCGACTGTTGGACGTTTTTTCCTTCGCCGACAGTTGGATGACGAGCCAGTCACAACATGCTGCGATTTCATGCACGCATCGGACGAGAATCGCTAATGCAAGTCTATGGGTCCGTCAAAAATCACAGACCGCACACACAGACAACATGGGGACAGCAAAGGGAGAGCGATTTTAACATGGATATTCTCACAGAGATAAGAATAGACAGGATAGATAGGATAGAATAGCTAGATAGGGTTCACCTGTCTCCCCCTGCTACTACCGGGGCCGCCCATTATGCTAATTACATACTCCCTGCACTACACAACTAGAGACCTAGTATCGATTAAGTACATGAATAATAGGATAAGACCCATGTGGATGCAAAGCAATTTTGCTGTTTTTTAATATTGCATAGTGAAGCACAAAAAAACATCCACAGGTTACATCCAGTAGATACAAGTTTACAGGGATAAAGTGCAGGGTGCAAAGAGAGCACAAACACGAACCACAGTAATTTACATTCCAGACTTAGCTGGGCAATTCAAAATTCATACCACTCAATGTACATTAAATATCCCCCATTACAAAGATTCACATAGAAAGGGGGATCACAGTATAGCAGCAATGCAGTAAAGTGCAAGTGCATAGGTTAATTCAGCAGCCATCAAGAAGTACAAGGAGAGTAAGGGTACCTTCACACACGGCAATATTGCTAGGCAAATTCACTGGAAACTTGCTGGTTGCAGTGAAATCATGGACACATTGTTCCATTAGTACACAGCAACAAAATAGAACAATGTGCCCATGATTTAACTGCAACCAGCAAATTGCCAGTGAAATTGCCTAGCAATATTGCAGTGTGTGAAGGTACCTTAATGGTACCTTTACACGCTGCTACAGAAGGTTGGAAACAACCGGGTGTCGGAGACAAATGTATCTTGCACAGTCAAATCAACCCAAGGTAGCAGCGTGTAAACTAGGTTGTTGCCACCCGTCACTGTCGGCACCTGTTTCAGAGCAGTGCTCTAAAACACAGGTTGGTTTCAACCCGATGGTAGCGGCGTCTAAATAAGGTACGGTAAGGTTTTTTCGCCACCTAGTTAACTCCCTGGGGCGTGACACAGCCTCCGGGAAACCGCCCCCCTTCAGCGATCATTGGTGGAAGCTCCTGTGTTACGATTGGTTGTCGCTGCTTAGGGCAGCATATTTAAGGAGCTGACCAGTCACACTACACAATTGCAATAGCATCATGTATTAGCCAGCCTTACTGCGCTGTGTCCCGTCCTACTGACGGACCCCACACGTGGACCCACTGGACCGCGTAGTGCGGATGCTGATACCGGGATGATAGAGAGACGGACCTGTACAGTAGAGTCAACAGGTTTATTAAACAACACAAGAACCCACGCCCCAGGGGAGGGCCACACGGTCACAGCACCAGAACACCACTGAAGGAGGCCCTGGAGCGCTTGATCCCTATACAGGGATACCGCCGGTACCAACCTCGGAAGGACCAATGAAGTGGACACGGGTGTTAAACCAACCCAAGGCAACGTGGAAACAACACAGCAACCGGGTATAAGATAGGACACGGAGAACCGGAAACACGGAGAATCCGGAGCAGGACCTGAATCAGCAATTTCAGCTTGGAAGAGATCCAGGTGGAAGGCCCAGAACACGGGAGTCAGCAAGGAGCCGGCAGGGCGGAGATCTGCAGGAAGTAACACACAGAAATCAGATAACAAGCAAAATAAGGAATAACCTGACCAGACCAGGAATAGCAACTCCACTAGGTAGAAGTTGCCCTGGCAAAGACTGACAGGAAACAGGAAGTTTATATTACAGCAGGGCACTCCTGATTGGCAGGACACAGAGGCTTGGTGATTGGCTGAGGGGAGGAGCATGATCCCTGCAGCTTCTCCAGCATTCACTGATTTGGAGATGGAGTTTCATGCGCTCAAGCAGTAGCCCCGGGAGTGAGGAGATGAGCGGCGCTATTCAAGCAGAGGGCGCTGGAGCCCTGCGGCAGACCCCTGAGTGGTTATACGCTGGCTGGCCAATCATGATGCTATTGCTTTGTCCAATCACCGTACGAGCGTCTCGTAATCCACAACTCTGGCACGCCTATGTGTTGTCCCTGCTGCACCAGGTCCTCCCATATTACCTTCTGTAGCGGCGTGTAAATGAGGGACGGTGCTCTACAGAAGGTAACTTGTGGCACCCGGCGGTGCATCCAGAGATAGATTAAACCTTCTGTAGAGCACTTTGTAGCGGCGTGTAAATGCGGTATCGGGTACCGTTTGCAACCGTTCGAATGTGCTCATGCACGTGAGACACCCGGTTGTTTCCAACCTTCTGTAGCGGCGTGTAAAGGTACCATTATGGCCCCTTTACTCGCAGCTACAGGTGACAGGTTTTCCACAGGTAACTTACTGGCTGCAGTGAAATCATGGAGACATAGTTCCATTTGTACACAACACCAAGATAGAACTATGTCTCCATGATTTCACTGCAACTAGTAAGTTACCTGTGGAAAACCTGTTACCTGTAGCTGCGTGTAAAGGGGCCATAAGAGTTAATAGTGGACAATCATACCCAGTAGTCTGGTGCCTGTGGCTCGTGTCAGGGAGGAGCTCCAACACGTGTTTTGTACCTTCCTCGGAGGGCAGTGAGGTAGTGTGACTGAGGAGGCATCCCCTTTTATTTCTGGACCCCGGATGTGTGGGAGCCTGGTGTTGGCGCAGCCGCACAGCTGACCGCGGTCAGCAGTAATTGCAAGACACGGAATGTAGCGGCATCCCGGAGGGAGGAAAACCTCCATTGACATCAGTACGCCGGGACGCCACCCACTTCCTGCCGCGTCCGCGTCACATGACCACAGCGTCATGCGCCTGCGCACAGGGCTCCCAGCACCATGCCCCCACCATTAGACAGCATGCAGGCTGCTAGGCAACCAGGAAGGGGTTGTTAACCCTTCAAGTACCTGAGTTAACACAAGTAGGGGCACAATATAAAAACTTTTGGAGATGGATATATGTAACATATGGATTCAACATTGTTCAGACACCTGCCAAAGTAGATACATTAGAAGAAACATACAATCCATATATCACAGTAATGAGTAAAATTCTTCGTATCTACATATGGAGGGTTTATCTTCTCATCCATTCAGATGGACACCACTTCCAAAATAGGTCCAGATTCTTAAGAGGAGGCCAAATCTAAAGTGACTAGAGTGAAGTTAATAAGACACACAATTAAAATGGCAAGACGATTACTGGGGACAGCAGCCATATTGTATATGAACAGATCCAATGTATTAAAATAGGAACACCGCAGAAAGGGTTTGGCAATAAGCGGCACGTGTTAAATAAACCAGGTGTAATTAATATGAGGATGCTAAAAAAAGTAGATATTGGGACCGAATAGATAAAAAAACGCGGCCAAGTATATTGTCCAGCTACATAAGTATACGTTAAAGGACAAGATGCCTCCAAGAAGATGAAAGAGTAACAAGATAAGAAGTAAGAAGAATACCTGACACTATATAGTGTGAGTCATGAGAATATACAAGAGACAGGGACAGAAAGAACCAAGGATCAGAGAAGTGGGAAAACCTTTATCTACTGGATGTAACCTGTGGATGTTTTTTGTGCTTCACTATGCAACATTAAAAAACAGCAAAATTGCTTTGCATCCACATGGGTCTTATCCTATTATTCATGTACTTTATCGACACTAGGTCTCTAGTTGTGTAAATGGTTTTGTGTCAGTACTTACAAATGTGGTCAGTTTGTGCCCTTACTCCGTTGTTTATCATATATTCACTGCACTGTCAGACAAACAGCCAATCAGAGAATCTCACACTGTTTGACAGTGATTGGCTGTTGTAGTCAGAGTGCTTTTCCTCAATCTGGACAGTGATTTTGCTTGGTTGCTGTACACATTAGTGTAGTCATAGGGTGGCTAATTAATAAATATTATAAAAAAAAATGTGTTGGGTTTCGCAGCAATTTTAAGTCTAGCCCGATAAAGGCAGACAGCTGTGAGCTACCACCCTCAGCTGCCTAATAAATATTTAAAAAAAATGTGTGTGGCTTCGCAACAATTTTAAGTCTAGCCCAATGAAGGCAGACAGCTGTGAGCTGCCACACTCAGCTGCCTAATTTCCCTTGGCTGGCAAAGAAAAATTTGTGGGCTCCGCCATATTTTTCAATGCCAGCCAAGGTAAAACTAGGCATCTGAGGGCTGGTATTCCCAGTAGGGTGAGGGCCCTTTGTTATATGCCCCCCCCCACGCTAAAGAACAACAGCCCACAGCCGCCCCTGAAAATGGCGCATTAATGAACTCCATTTCCAGGCGCATTACCAGACTCTTCCAGCGGCCTGGTGGCGGTGGCACGCTGGGCAATAAAGGGTTTAATACCAGCTTTGTTATACAAGCTGGTATTAAGCCCGAGATTCTTAATATCATGTACTGGAAAACAGAAAAAAATTACAAGTGTGGTGAATTTGCAAAAAAATGTGCAATTCCACAATGTTTTTTTTGGGGGGGGGGGGGGTTCATTAAGCATGTTGATTTTATAATTTTGGGGGGGAGGGAGTTCATTAAGCATGTTGATTATATACTTAAACTGAACTGACAGTATGATTCCCCAGGTCAGCACGAGATCATACATACCAAGTATAGTGTTTTATTATTTAAACTGTGAAACTGAATTTCGAAATTTGTCCCCCAAAAATTGTGCATATGTCGCCATTTTTTGAAACCCATAACATTCTTATTTTTTAGGATCTGGGGCTGTGTGACGGCTTAGTTTATGCATCATAAGCTGACATTTCTAATTATACCATTTTGGTGTAGATTCAAAGTTTTGACTGCAGTTTACCAATTGGATTAATTTATTTTATATATCGATATATTGGGCTTTCCTGAATGCAGCGATACCAACCACATATGTGAATTTTTTTGTTTTATTGTCAATGGGGCACAATGTGGGTGATTTAAACTTTAGTGTTTTTTTAAATCTTTAATTTTTTTTAAAAAAGGTTACCGTATATACTCGTGTATAAGCCGAGTTTTTCAGCCCAAAATTTGGGCTGAAAAGTCCCCCCCTCGGCTTATACACGGGTCTATACGGTAGACCCGTGTGGTGGGGGCTGTGGGGCCGGGGCTGTGGAGGCTGGAGGAGGCGGGGGGAGGCTGCTGTATGAGCGGCCCCATCACGTGGGGCCGCTCATTATATATGCACTGCCTCCCCCTGTCAATCAGGGGAAGCAGTTCATATATTCCCCCCAAAAGCTGGCACTCACCCCCCTTGTAAGGCCCCCCCCATCGCTGCTTATACATTACCATTCCGGTGTTCTGATCCGCGCCGCTCCTCGGTGCTTCTTCATGCTCCGTCCGCGCTGGCTGCATCCGGGGATCTCCGGCTGTCGCAGCGATATGACGTCATCGCGCGACGGCCGGAGAATGGAGATCCCGGATGCAGTCAGCGAGGACGGAGCATGAAGAAGCAGCGAGGAGCGGCGCGGATCAGAACACCGGAATGGTAATGTATAAGCAGCGGGGGGGGGGGGAAGCCTTACAAGGGGGGCCGAGTGCCAGCATTTGGGGGCTGTTGGTACCCCCAGGGGGCTGCTGGGTACCCCCTGGGGGCTGCTTGGTACCCCCAGGGGGCTGTTGGTACCCCCAGGGGGCTGCTGGGTACCCCCAGGGGGCTGCTTGGTACCCCCAGGGGGCTGCTTGGTACCCCCAGGGGGCTGCTGGGTACCCCCTGGGGCTGTTGGTACCCCAGGGGGCTGTTGGGTACCCCCAGGGGGCTGCTGGGTACCCCCAGGGGCTGTTGGTACCCCAGGGGGCTGTTGGTACCCCCAGGGGGCTGCTGGGTACCCCCTGGGGGCTGTTGGTACCCCAGGGGGCTGTTGGTACCCCCAGGGGGCTGCTGGGTACCTCCAGGGGGCTGCTGGGTACCCCCTGGGGGCTGTTGGTACTCCAGGGGGCTGCTGGGTACCCCCTGGGGCTGCTTGGTACCCCCAGGGGGCTGTTGGTACCCCCAGGGGGCTGCTGGGTACCCCCTGGGGGCTGTTGGTACCCCCTGGGGGCTGTTGGTACCCCCAGGGGGCTGCTGGGGGCTGCTGGGTACCCCAGGGGGCTGTTGGTACCCCCAGGGGGCTGCTGGGTACCCCCTGGGGGCTGTTGGTACTCCAGGGGCTGTTGGTACCCCCAGGGGGCAGCTGGGTACCCCCTGGGGGCTGTTAGTACCCCCTGGGGGCTGTTGGTACCCCCAGGGGGCTGCTGGGTACCCCCTGGGGCTGTTGGTACCCCAGGGGGCTGTTGGGTACCCCCAGGGGGCTGCTGGGTACCCCCTGGGGGCCGCTGGGTACCCCCTGGGGGCCGCTGTATAACCCCTGGGGGGTGCTGTATAACCCCTGGGGGGTGCTGTATAACCCCTGGGGGCTGCTGTATATACTGCTGAGGCCTGTATACCACTGGGGCTGCTGTATATACCACTGGGGCTGCTGTATATACCACTGGGGCTTCTGTATATACCACTGGGGCTGCTGTATATACTGGTGGGGTCTGTATATACCACTGAGGAGGCTGCTGTATACCACTGGGGTTGCTGTATATACTACTGGGGCTGCCTGTATACTACCACTGGGGCTGCATATACTACTGGGGCTGCATATACTACTGGGGCTGCCTGTATACTACCACTGGGGCTGTATATACTACTGGGGCTGCTGCTGTATACAGCACTGGGGCTGCTGCTGTATACGACCACTGGGGCTGCTGTATACTACCACTGGGGAGGCCTGTATACCACTGGGGGGGGCCTGTATACCACACTGCTGGGGGCTGTATACCTCTGCTGAGGTCCACCCTCGGCTTATACACGAGTCAATAGGTTTTTCCAGATTTTTGGGGCAAAAGTAGGGGGGTCGGCTTATACACGGGTCGGCTTATACACGAGTATATACGGTATTTTAAAACGTTTCATTGTTTTTACTAGTCAAAGGGGACTTGAAGCTGCCACAGTCAGATCACTTGTACCTCAGCACAGCTCTGTACAGCACAAAAGATTATTTACTGTGAACATCATCGTTCACAGGAAGTTCATCAAAAAAGAGACAGGGGTCCTCAGTTGACCCTCCGCTATCATGGCAACTCAGTGGCACACCGCGATCATGTTACGGTGCCGCCGATGTAAGCTGGGAGCAGAGTGCTGTCTTCTGGCATGTGTTAAGTTGCTCTGTCATATAGTGCAATTTAACTAGTTAGCAGTGGAAGGTGGATCTCCAATCTGCTCACCGCTGGTGGGGGCATGTGTCAGCTGATCAGATGAACCAACATGTGTAGTAAAAGGTGCGTGAGCCTGCATCAAAGGCAGGAACAAGGCTAATGATGTACATATACGTCATTGGTCATGAAGGGGTTCATTTAAAATAATCTTTGGAGGCAGATTTTTAGGGAGACCTGTGTCTGGCCTAAAGATCATAACATCTAATTTACATATTAAGAATAATGTTGATTACTCTGAAATAATACATTGGATCGCAAATATCAAGGTACCATTTTACTCAGCTTTCTATGACCTGCATGTCCATATATGTGTGCTTAGGAGGGTTGATTCTACTGAAAGAATTATTTTTAAAGGTACATTATATGCACACATTACGCATTTGGTGCAGAAAGTTTTTAAATATCTCTGTACCACTTGGCAGGAAAAACACAGAGTGCAATATGTGCATCTTTGTAACGTGTTTGCATGTGTTTTTCATGCATTATTAAATCAGACATCATGTGCAGGGAAAGTTGTGGGCTCGGTGTGCAAAAGACATGACCTTTGATGTGCATTTAAATGAGTTAGAATATCATCAAAAAGTTATTTTTTTTTTTTTTTAGTAATTCATTACAAAAAGTGAAACGTATATATTATATAGGTTCAATGTTTATTTATGTAAATGTTGATGATTACGGCTTACAGCCAATGAAAACTCAAAGATCATTGATCCACCCCAGGGCTGTGGGGTACCCGGTCCAGGGTGTTTGGTTTCACGGGGGATGTCATGGGCAGCCTGCTCCCAATTCCGTGGCCCTGGTGGTCGCTGAGGAAGGGGTTAAATAAAAATAAAATAAAAAGAGTTTGTGACGTCACCTACAGTATCCGGTAATGATACCAGCGCTGCTTGCAGTCCTCCAGGTTAAGGAGGATGAGGCAGCTTTTTTGGTAACGCTCCCCGTAGGTGGAGCGAGGTCCCCGGGGCAGCTATGGATGAATAGGGATGTTCACAGGGATGCGGCTCGTCAGGTGGAGATACTGGCAGACAGTCTGTTATGAGGGAGCAAGAATATGGCTCCTCCATCACAGGCCAATAAAACACAACACACAGTCTTTGACTCTGAACCGGACTTTACTGTTGACTCAGGCAGCAAACAGTCTTTACACAGTCAACGGGTATTGCTGGCCTGGGTAGTCACCAGAGAACTAGGATATCTCACTGGGGGACCCTCGGTGGTGTGCCTGGTCCTTTCATCTGTCCTTACTGTGCTCTCCCTCTGTTCCTCCCTCAGCACTCCCATGCACAGAGGCCTCCGCCGGTCCCCACCGATCCTTATTGATGGTTCCTGTCTTGAGACCTCCGGATCCTATATGGGGCCTTAAAGGATTATGTCGAGTGTTGGCCGCGACTTCTGAGGAAGCCCGTGCCCTCCGTTTCTGCGGCTAGGGGATAAATGCCTGCACCGCTCTCGGAGCCCGTCCTCCGGTTTTGGACTGGATACTTTACTGAATACCAGTAAAGCCTTGGAAAACGTCAAAACCATGTGTGTGATCCTTGTGCTCAAACCCTGCGTGCCCTCACAAACTACCATCATCTCTACTACTACCCCTATCCTGCAACATCCATAGCACCATCTATAGACTATTACCACCACTGCCCCAGGGAACCTAGCACTACCTGCGGAGAGCCATTACATCCCCAGCTGCCCAATAACATCCCCGGAGGTTCTGCAGCAGCAGTGGTCCTCTCACTGACCACAACCCGTGGGTGGCGTCATGACAAACTCCCCTGTAAATATCCCCCCATTACTTGCAAAACCTGGGACACGGTCCGGACCAAGACCGCTGTGATATCCCCAGCAGTACTCCGGTCCGGTACAGAGTACCCCCTCCCAGTGGGCTCCACACATGTATCGCGAGATTTTGACCAAGAGTCTCCTTCTTTCAACAAGAGATAAAGTGGGTTGTGGCTGGCTCTACCAGCATGACAATGACCTGAAACACACAGCCAAACGCAAGTAAGGAGTGGCTCCGTAATAGGCATTTCAAGTTCTTGGAGTGGCCTAGCCAGTTGGCAGACCTGAACCCAATAGAAAATTTTGGAGGGAGCTGAAACTCAATGTTGCCCAGTAACATCCCTAAAACCTGAAGAATCTGTGTGGAGGAGTGGGCCAAAAGCCCTGCTGTAGCGTGTGCAAACTTGGTCAAGAACTACAGGAAACATATGACCTCTGTAATTGCAAATGAAGGTTTCTCTACCAAATATGAAGTTCTGTTTTTCTATTGTATCAAATATTTATTTCATGCAATAAAATGCAATTTATTAGTTTAGATGTGATTTTCTGGACTAATTTTTTTAGATTTTGTCTCCCACTGATGAAGTGTAGCTACGATAAAAATTACAGACGTTTCCAATTTTGCAAAATTGCCAGTGAATCAAATATTTATTGTCTCCCCTATACATGCAAGTCAAAGGTAGCAAAGAGGTTAATCAGAATAATTAATTAACTGCCATATTGCAGAAACCACTTGTCTCTTTTTCTTTTTTTTAAATGTGATTTATATTTACCTATTTTTTACCTTAAAGAATCAGTCCAGAAGACAAAGAAAGATGTGGCTGCACCCAATTATAAAGGAACATAGTGGTACTTCAAACAATGCTTTATACAGGGATGAAAGCTATGTCTAGACACGTTGGTTTTTGGTGCAAACAAATCTGCAGCAAATCCTAGGGGTTTCCTTTTTCTTCTGATTTCTTGGCAGGATGTTTGCTGCATTTTTTGCTGTGGATATGTTGCGTTTTTGGTGTGTTTTTACAGCGTTTTTGCTACAGATTTGCCAAAGAAACAATACCAAAAATGCAGAAAAGGATTGACATGTTCATGCTTTCAAAAATGCAGCAAAACCTTTGGTGTTTCCACTTTCTGAAGAGAACAAAAACCAATGTGTGTGGACAGTTTATCCCAGAATCACACTCAGGATTAGATTAGTATACATTAGCATAAAACCAAGGCAAAACCTGACCCCCAAAATGCAGCAAAACCTTACTTGTGTGAACATAGCCTTAAGGAGGTAAATTAATCTTCCAATCTCTTGAAAAAATATCATTTTGTCTCATTCTCGTAAATGGTTTTGATTGACTCTTGGACAACCTATGTCAATAGCTAACCTATTCAGATACAGCGATGAGAAAGGCAATCTCTGCTGAGGGAAGGCCGCTCATCACCTTGTGGTAATTAAAAAAAAAATCCCATTTTACCTTTTTAGAAAAAAAGTTTATAGAAAAAAATACTTTGTTTTTAAGTGTACTTTTTCTTTATTAATGGAGTTCTGTTTCTGTAAAGAAAACAAATGCAAAATAGGATCTTATCCGCCTAATAAATTAGTTAATGTAACAATGAGAGGCTCATCTCTGGCAATTGTGAACAGTCACAACCCCTATAAGTGCATAGAAGACAGCTTGAGCAAACACACATAGAGCAATAGATGTTCGGATTGATAGGGTGTAATCAAATGATTTTTCCCAAGTCATAAGCCTGTGGTGGCTTTGGAACACATTGACAAATAAATAATTTAGTAATTATTCGAACTCTTTGAGATTGATCTTCTACCAACGGCAGCGCAGGATTACACCCTCTTATCCCAACATGTATTCCATAGTCTTTATTAATGGAGAAATTGTATTTTTTAGAACTGTGTGCTATCATGTGAAGTATTATTTCTGTAGTAACATAGTCTGTAGTAGATGTGTTCTGCTTGTTCGCCATTTCTTAAGGCCCCGTCACACCTGGCGACGGGGCTGGAGATGTCGGCGGCGACTGGCGGGTGCGCGCACGTTTTTGGCGCCCCACCAGCGTCGCCGTCCCCCAATTACACGGGGTGACATCTCCAGCCCCACGCCGGCGAGCTGTCAGGCGGCATCGCCGCCAGGGTGTCTGAAAATCCCAGCAGTGATGCAGGACAATGGGAGCCTATGGCTTCCATCGCCAGACAGGTCGCCGGCGGCTGGTTACATGGGGCGATGAGTGCACATCGCCCCAGATTGGCCGCCTGGTTTCACAGCGCTGCTGTGAAACCAGGCGACCTACCGGCGGCGCAGACATCGCCCCTTTACATGAGGCGACATAGGGGCGATGACGCCGCCGATAGGCCACGCCCCTACATCGCCTATGAAATAGGCGGCGATGTCGCCCCGTATGATGGGTCCTTTAGGGTATGCTGTATGGCAGTGATGGCGAACCTTTACGAGACCGAGTGCCCAATCTCTAACTCAAAACTTAATTGTTTATAGCGAAGTGCCGATACGGCAATTTACCCTAAATGACAGCAGTGGCCGTCACAAGAGCTGCACAGGGGGAGAGCCAGCAACAGCCAACTCTCTTCCCTGTACAGTGCTTGCAGTCCTGACACCCTGATGAAAAGTTCTATTATTTTAACAATGAATTGATTCTAAACTTACCTTTGCCGTCTTCTCTTCTCTTCAGCAGGGTCAGACAGCTCATGTGAACTTCACATTGAAGCTGAGCTGCTCTCACTGCCCTTTCCAGACACAGCAGGTGGATTGATCTGTATAAATAAAAAAATAGATAGATTTTCCACATTGTAATCCTGGTCCCTATATTGTACCATTGTCTCCATCCTGACCCCTCTTCTTTTAGTTATGTGCTCCATCCTGACCCTCTCCATATAGGTACGTGGTCCATCCTGACCCTCTCCTTGTAGTAATGTCTCCATCCTGACCCTCTCTTTTAGCTATCTCCTCCATACTGACCCTCTCCTTATAGCTATCTGCTCCATCCTGACCCTCTCCTTGTAGCTATGTGCTCCATCCTGACCCTCTCCTTGTAGCTATGTGCTCCATCCTGACCCTCTCCTTGTAGCTATGTGCTCCATTCTGACCCTCTCCTTGTAGGTACGTGGTCCATCCTGACCCTCTCCTTGTAGTAATGTCTCCATCCTGACCCTTTCTTTTAGCTATCTGCTCCATACTGACCCTCTCCTTGTAGCTATGTGCTCCATCCTGACCCTCTCCTTGTGGCTATGTGCTCCATCCTGACCCTCTCCTTGTAGGTACGTGGTCCATCCTGACCCTCTCCATGTAGCTATGTGCTCCATCCTGACCCTCTCTTGGCAGTAATGTCTCCATTCTGCCCCCTTTATTGTAGTAATATCCCCATCTTTGTCCTTTTGTAGTAATGTCCTATCCTTGTCCTACATTAAGTAATGGCCCATCATGCCCCCTCCTTGTAGTAATGCCCCATCATGTCTCCTCCTTTTAGTAATACCCCATCATGCTCCCTCCTTGCAACAATGCCCCATAATGCCGCCTCTTTTAGTAATGTCCCATCATGCCCCCTTTTGTAGTAATGCCCCATCATGCCCCCGACTTGTAGTAATGCCCCATCATGCCCCCATCCTTGTAATGCCCTCATCCTTGTAATGTCCCCATCCTTGTAATGCCCTCATCCTTGTAATGCCCCCCTCCTTGTAATGCCCATTCTTGTAATGCCCTCATCCTTGTAATGCCCCCATCCTTGTAATGCCCCCATTATTGTAATGCCTCCCTCCTTGTAATGCCCATCCTTGTAATGCCCCCTCCTTGTAATGCCTCCCTTTTTGTAATGCCCCCTCCTTGTAATGCCCCCATCCTTGTAGTGCCTCCCTTTTTGTAATGCCCCCATCCTTGTAATGCCTCCCTTTTTGTAATGCCCCCTCCATTTAATGCCCCCATCCTTGCAATGCCTTCCTTTATGTAGTGTCCACTCCTTTAGATGACCCCATCCTTGTAGTGCCTCCCTTTATGTAGTGTCCACTCCTTTAGATGACCCCATCCTTGTAATGCCTCCCTTTATGCAGTGTCCACTCCTTTAGATGACCCCATCCTTGTAGTGCCTCCCTTTATGTAGTGTCCACTCCTTTAGATGACCCCATCCTTGTAATGCCTCCCTTTATGCAGTGTCCACTCCTTTAGATGACCCCATCCTTGTAGTGCCTCCCTTTATGTAGTGTCCACTCCTTTAGATGACCCCATCCTTGTAGTGCCTCCCTTTATGTAGTGTCCACTCCTTTAGATGACCCCATCCTTGTAGTGCCTCCCTTTATGTAGTGTCCACTCCTTTAGATGACACCATCCTTGTAATGCCTCCCTTTATGTAGTGTCCACTCCTTTAGATGACCCCATCCTTGTAATGCCTCCCTTTATGTAGTGTCCACTCCTTTAGATGACCCCATCCTTGTAGTGCCTCCCTTTATGTAGTGTCCACTCCTTTAGATGACCCCATCCTTGTAGTGCCTCCATTTATGTAGTGTCCACTCCTTTAGATGACCCCATCCTTGTAGTGCCTCCCTTTATGTAGTGTCCACTCCTTTAGATGACCCCATCCTTGTAGTGCCTCCCTTTATGTAGTGTCCACTCCTTTAGATGACCCCATCCTTGTAATTTTATAGCGCTTGTTATAGTTTAAAAAAAAACAAAAAACCTCATACTCACCTTTCTAGTCCTGTCTCCAGCGCTGGCTCTCGCTCCTCCTAGCTGCTTCTCCTCTTCTCGCGCTGAGCACAGTCATGTGACGCTTGTACGTCACGTGACTGTGGTCACATGATGCTGGGTGGGCGGGGCTAGGAGACTGTCGGAGCGAGGAGAAATGTCTCCTCCGCTCTGACACATCTTTGAACTGCTGGCGCGATTGCGCCAGCAGTTCAAAGCGGCAGTGCAGCGGCGAGGCCGTGTGCCACCAGAGAGGGCGCTGCGTGCCCTCTGTGGCACGCGTGCCATAGGTTCGCCATCACTGCTGTATGGTATGGTTTTGTTCACACAGTGCATTTTTGAACAGTTTTTGTGATCCATGTTTGCATGAAAAACCACTTCCTGTGATGCCCAGCAAAGTTATTGAGTTTTCAGAAATGCTGTTTCAACGCTGAGTTTTTTTTACAGGTTTATTTTTGGGGCAGAAAACCCATCCAGTAAAAGAATGAACATGTCAATTAGCAATCACTCATCTGAGCATTACTTTAAAACCGGAACTAACATTATTATTACTAAACATTGACACAATTACAAAACAATATAGACCCATAGTTATACATATTATTCTAATCGCAAACAAACTAATAGCTTCCAACTGGAAAAGCACCATCACTCCAAAAATCCAAGATGTTCTAGAAACCCTATCACTCCACAAAAATCTGGAATACCATTTCTCTATTAAAAACAACACCCAAGTAAAATTTCATCATAAATGGGATCCGTGGCAAGACTCAATCATCAACCATTTCATTTAATTTAACTTAGCCCTATTGACATTGAACTGACAGTAGCAGACTTTCAAATAAAACTAAATACTTATTTGAGCAACCAAGTAGGGGACCTTGAACCTTTTAGATATACGCGCTATAAAATAAGACTCAAGCAACAAAAAGCTATAAAAGACTCCTTATTAGTAGAATGTTATTAGTAACATGAGCCGTAAGATGTTCTTGTTAGAATGTTTGTGTTATCACCTTATTCACTGTGTTCTGTAAACGAAGATTATTGATGATTATATCAAGCATACTTATCAACAATATAGAGTTATTAGTTAAAGAATGTGTACTTTGTACATTATACTACTTTAATTACACTAAAATGAATACTTAATGCTGTAACCCATTGTAATATACTGATTATCAAGAAAACTCAATAAACATTACTTGAAGTGAACATGTCAATTAGTTATCCGTTTTCTCCACTGACTTCATTGTAAAGAAAAAAACGCAGCAAAAAAGTGATATGTTTTGGGTCTGTTTTCTTTTCAAAAATCCAGTTTTGCTGAGACTATTGTTTTGGGTGTGTTGAGCATACTGTAGGTATTTTTTTCAATCTTTGCAATACTGATTGAATCGTATACAGATGCGATCTGCATGAGTGAAACCTAGCCTAATCTTAATACGGGATAAAGAATGACACTGGGCACTAACAAACGAAATGCAAAAAGCATACGTCACTCCCGTGACTGCTGTCTGTAGCTTTGTCGTGCGGTGCTGGCATTAAAACAGAGTGAATCTTTACAAATTAGCAAGTTGAAACAGCCGCACTCACCGATGATGGATCTTTTCTTTTTATTCAACTTCCAAATCCAGATTAGTTGAACATGCAAAGCAGGGAGGGGAGTGCAGGGGAGGCGGACGACAGTTCACCGTTTCGCGGTCGTACACCACTTCTACGGGTCCTCTACAGCGTCTGTCGTCATGTCCGAGATTAAATTACACCCGGGCATGACGTCACTATCGCCTGTAGTAGAAAATTATGTGATAAACATTAAAAATACGTATTTTTAGTTATAAACTAACATAGTGAAGCGCAACACTCACTACAATAACCACATCCATGTTATTAACAATATTGCTCATAATACTAAACATTTCTAAAGAGCACCGCGGTCGAGCGGAAGTCAGCTGTCGTGAGAATGCGTATTCCAGGTAACTACGGTATATACTCTAAGAGGCGAGCATCTCTCCCAAGTCCTACCGCATTACACCTAGTACATAAGTCTTGCTGATCTAGAGACCATGGTTTCTATTCTACTCAGACTAAAACATCCCATTTTCTATTGATATTTGAATTAATCAGGCCGAAGGAAACTCGGTCTGTGTCAATTGTAATAATTATAATAACTAATATGATATTAACTTGAACCTCATAATCTTATCTATTCAAAAGGCGAACGTACAGATTATAAGAATACCGCAAGGTCGTTCTTCTCATTAAGCCCCAATGGGCCACACGCTTTAGTCTCAATTATCCATCTGCTTTCCTTTCTTAGTAATGATTTGTGCGTGTCCCCACCTCTAGTGGACGGCACAATATGCTCAAGACCCACAAAAGTCAAAACATCAGCGTTTCCCCCATGTGCCTCGTTAACATGCTGTATTAACCTGGGGCTTCCAAGCCCTGTTTGTATTGATTTATGATGTTCTTTAAATCTTTTATACAGTTCCCTTATTGTCTTTCCTTCATATGTGAAGGATTCTGGGGCATTTGTAAAGTGCATTGACGATTTTGAGTGGCAATCCAGGTATAGTATGGCATCCATTGATGTGGAGAGCCTCTATACCCGGATTCCACAAAATCTGGCTGTGTCAATTATTCGAGAGATACTTCAGGTAGATGGTCAAGATGTACATATAGTTGATTTCATTTGTGAGTCCTTACAGTTCATCTTGACACATAATGCGTTTATGTTTAACGACACTTGGTACAAATAAGTCTCCGGTACAGCTATGGGGACTCCGGTCTCATGTACCCTGGCTAACCTCTTCCTGGCTCATTTTGAAGATCATCTAATCTATAGTAATTCCAACCCATATTTGAAGTTCATTAAACTGTTCATAAGATACGTGGATGACATATTTGTCGTCTGGGAGGGAAAAGAAGCAGATTTTTTATCCTTTGTCGCCTTCATAAATGATAGAAACAATTACAATATGGCATTCACTTCTGTGTATGGTAATAAGAGTTTGGAATTTCTGGATGTCAAATTGAGTCTGGAAGAAGGTACACTTGTAAGGTCTCTATACAGGAAGCCAACATCGTCCAACACGCTGTTACACTATAAAAGCGCCCATCCCTATCACACCAAAAAGGCTCTTCCCTATAGTCAGTTCCTTAGAGTAAAGAGAATGAACAATACACCAGAGATCTGTGAAGAACAACTGACAACTCTAGAAAAAAACTTTAAGGATAGAGGATATCCAAATAGTCTGATAAAAGAAACCAAAAATAGAGCATTAACAGTGATAAATGACGTGGAAAGAAAGGTAGAGAACCAAAAGAAGCGATTTGTTTTTTCCTTTAAATATGGCCCTATGTATCAGAAAATTTCAGGGGCAATAAAAAAGTTCTGGCACGTGTTAGAAAGAGATAGAGATCTGAATTCGGTTGGGTTAGGCCAACCTATCATCTCATATAGAAGATGCAACAACCTTAAGGATATAATGGTCAGGAATAGAACCAGTTTAAAAAAATAAAAAACATGGCTAGATGTTAGAAGACCTAAAGGGAATTATAAATGCAGAAACTGCAGATTCTGCCAAAACCACGAGATAGACAAACCAATAAAAATAGGAGATAGATTTCACATGGTAACTTCTTTTATAAGTTGCAAAACCTCCTGGGTTGTCTATGCAATTTTTTGCCCCTGTCGACGCTACTATATTGGAAAGACAATAAGGGAACTGTATAAAAGATTTAAAGAACATCATAAATCAATACAAACAGGGCTTGGAAGCCCCAGGTTAATACAGCATGTTAACGAGGCACATGGGGGAAACGCTGATGTTTTGACTTTTGTGGGTCTTGAGCATATTGTGCCGTCCACTAGAGGTGGGGACACGCACAAATCATTACTAAGAAAGGAAAGCAGATGGATAATTGAGACTAAAGCGTGTGGCCCATTGGGGCTTAATGAGAAGAACGACCTTGCGGTATTCTTATAATCTGTATGTTCTCCTTTTGAATAGATAAGATTATGAGGTTCAAGTTAATATCATATTAGTTATTATAATTATTACAATTGACACAGACCGAGTTTCCTTCGGCCTGATTAATTCTAATATCAATAGAAAACGGGATGTTTTAGTCTGAGTAGAATAGAAACCATGGTCTCTAGATCAGCAAGACTTATGTACTAGGTGTAATGCGGTAGGACTTGGGAGAGATGCTCGCCTCTTAGAGTATATACCGTAGTTACCTGGGATACGCATTCTCACAACAGCTGACTTCCGCTCGACCACGGTGCTCTTTAGAAATGTTTAGTATTATGAGCAATATTGTTAATAATATGGATGTGGTTATTGTAGTGAGTGTTGCGCTTCACTATATGTTAGTTTATAACTAAAAATACGTATTTTTAATGTTTATCACATAATTTTCTACTACAAGGGGCGTGGCCTGACTGGCAATGGCAGAGGCTGCATAACTTTGAGCTCCTGACTTCCCGGGCACAGAAACGGCCATTACCAGCTTCCAGAGCCTGCAACAGCGATCTCCTCTGCACCACAAAAGACCGGACCCCTCACTGCACCGATGGGTAAGACCAAGCCGGTGGCAGGACTAGCACCAAGGCGAGTATCCGACTTCTTCTCAGCCCCTCAGCCTTTCGCGCTCCAGGAGCCCAACATGGCGCCCCCCTCCCCCAGAGCAGCGCGAGCGGCCAAACGCGGTCCACAATCTCAGGAGGCGGCTGGCAGGAATCAGGCTGCCGAGATCCCCCTGACACACACCAGCATGAGGGAGCTGCTGGAAGAGTTCAGAGCTTCTCTTCACGCCGACATGATGAAAATGGTGGCAGAGGTGCGGGGTGAAATAGCAGAGCTGGGCTCACGCACAGACTCATTAGAAAGAAAGCTCACAGAGCTCATATCCTCTCATAATGCCCTGCTGGACACGAACGAACAACTAGAGGAGCAGATTGCAAAGGTCCAAAGCAAAAATCTGGACCTTGAGGACAGATCACGCCGCAACAATGTAAGGCTGAGGGGGGTGGAAGAAAATGTGCAAAGTAAGGAACTGAGGAGCTTTTTGCAGGGGTTCCTATCTGCAGCTCTACCAGACACAGACCCCAGAGAATTTAAAATTGACAGAATACATAGAATACCAAAGCCATCAAACCTGGATCCTTCCCTGCCCAGGGATATTCTTGCAAGGGTGCATTATTTTGAAGTGAAAGAAGACTTTCTTAGGTCCCTCAGATCTCGTCCTGAACTACCAGATAAATTTGCACATATTGAAGTTTATCAGGACATTTCACCTGGAACCTTACTTCAACGCAAAGCATTTCAGCACTGCACCAAAGTCCTGAGGGATAATGATATCCCTTACAGATGGGGATTTCCCACAAAGCTTATTATCAAAAAAGAGGACAAGTCCTATGTCTGTTTGCTTCCTGTTCATGCAGAAAGACTACTGAAACAATGGGGACTGATGAACTCCCCCCCTGTGGAGGGCTCTGATAAACCTGGCCCACAGATCGGCTGGGATGGAAAGAAGAAAAGAGGAAAACAACCCAGAATTGATCCTGAATGGTTCACAGTGTGACACCACTGCAGGCCCATGCAGCTTGATAGCCCGGAGAAGATCAGGAACTCTAGTACTTTTATGTTCCTGTACCTATCCTTGTCCCTTTTATTTCTCTCTTTCTGAACAATCCTGTTTAGATCTCTAAATTCCTTTTCCAGATCTCACTTACCTCTTCTTACATTTATTCTAAATCTTAACTCATCTCTCTCTCTCTTTTTTCCCCCTACCAAGTGTGCCATCTCTTGGCATATACAGCCCTTCCACTACATCTTATTACTCCCCCTCCTTCTGTTTTCTCTCTTGTCTCTCTTACTCTCTGAACACCCACACTCTAAGAACTTTCTTTCCCCCCCCTGCTCTCTCACTTTATTTTCACTCTAAATCTCCACTGTACTGACTTGCTCATCTCCAAATCCCTGTAAATACTGGGATAATATTGCCCCGTGAGTGCGTTTCAGTTGGCACTCTTTGTTTTTATTTCTCTGTGGTTCTAGCCACAGGTTTATGAACAAGATGTTCACAAGGTTTACTTATCTGATGATTGTGATTATTGTTGCCCCAGTTAATGGAATTTGTTCTTTTATTCCTCTTGTGTTTCCCTCCCCTCACCCCCACCCTCCCCTCCCACTACAGGTCGGCTGGTCTCCCTACAGTAATGATTGTAATCCACAAGTGAATGTGTATGATCCACCATGAGTATCACATGCGGTTCAGTAAATGTTAACGGACTTAACAGTCCAGAGAAACGCTCCTTAACATGGAGACAAATCCTAAAGCTCAGGTATGATATTTTGTTTCTGCAGGAGACTCATCTGTTGGCAGCAGATACACACAGAATGAAATCACCTCACTACCCGCATAGTTTCTTTGCAACAGCAGACATCAAAAAAGCGGGGGTGGCTATACTAATCCATAAAAGATTAACGTTTGAATACATATCTTCTACGATAGACCCAGCGGGACGCTATATTCTCCTTAACTGCAAATTAAATAATGTCACCTACTCACTTATGTCCATGTATTCCCCTAATACAGGTCAGGTTAAATTTCTGTCTCAAACTCTGGAAACCCTACTCCCCCAATCATTGGGAAGGAAAATTATAGCCGGAGATTTAAATGCTCCAGCAGACAAAAAAATGGACTGCTCTGGACTTGGAGCATATAGGGCAGAGTTGGGACAGACTTTTACGCAATTTGGGCTTAATGATGTTTGGCGATGCTTCCATCCAGAACAGAGAGATTATTCTTACATGTCACCTAGATATGGCTCATGGTCAAGAATTGATTACATCCTGACTGACAGTACCTTGCTCCCGCTCTGCCTCTCAGCTGATGTGGGCTCCATCTCATGGACAGACCACGCTCCTATCTCCATAAAATTTAGGATGCATTGGCTATCTCTCCCACTACACTATGGAAAATTAATGAATATATTCTCTCTTCACCTGTACACCTAGAAGAGATATCAGGTTTCATTACAGAATACTTCTCCTTAAATGACACAGGAGACGTTTCCCCAGAGACACTTTGGCTAGCGCACAAAGCTGTCCTCAGAGGTAAACTTATAAAGATATCAGCATGGGCGAAAAAACAGCACACCATTAAGGTTACCACCCTCACCACCCAAATTCATAATTTGGAACACAAACAAAAATCCCATCCCTCCCCAATTTTAACGGCTGAGCTATTAGAGGTTCGTAGACAGCTCCGCACCACACTCTTGATTAAAGTACAAAAAGACATGATCAGATCTAAGGCCCGGTTCTACTCAATGGGAGACAGAGCGGGAAAGTTATTGGCTAGACGTGTCCGCAAACGTATGGCCACCACAAAAATTTCTCATTTGTTGGACTCAAATGGTTCCAAAATAAGACACCCCATAAAAATTGTAGATCAGTTTAGAGCATACTACGAAACTTTATACAATTTAAAAAATGACCCATGTACTCCACAACCATCAAAAACAATAATCAGTAAATTTTTAGATAAGGCCACACTGCCATCTTTGAACCCCCAACAAGTGGCACAACTAAATATTCCCATAACTGAAATGGAAGTTCAAAAAGCCATTCAGACATCCAAGCGCCATTCTGCTCCAGGCCCCGATGGATATACGTATAAGTATTACACCTCTTTTCCCCTACTATTGACTCCTCACTTAACTAAACTATTTCGGTTCTGGCAGTCCACGGGTAAGGTCAGGGAGGAGGGTTTACAAGCCGTTATTACTACTCTTCCCAAACCAGGCAAACCCCCCACATCCCCGGGTAACTTCCGACCGATAGCACTATTAAACTGTGATATTAAATTGTACGCCAAGATCCTTGCCAGTCGTCTCATGGGAGTACTACCGGACCTCGTGGGTAAGGATCAGGTGGGTTTCATTCCAGGGCGTCAGGCTAGGGATGCCACAAGAAGGCTAATAAATCTGCTAGATATCATGGAGAGAGGGGCGCCCCCGGTGCACTACTCTCACTCGACGCAGAGAAAGCGTTTGACAGAGTGCACTGGGGGTTCCTCAGTGAAGTCCTAGATAGGTTCCACATTGTTGGACAATTTAAGGACTCTATAATGTCCCTATACTCTTCCCCCTCAGCTTTAGTCCGTGCCTCTGGCTTCATATCTCAAAAATTTGAGATTACGAATGGCACACGACAGGGCTGCCCCCTCTCCCCACTGATCTTCGCCCTGATTATGGAGCCCTTGGCATCTATAGTGCGTAACACGGCGGAGGTATCGGGGGTGTGGGTGGGACCTATAGAACACAAAATTAATCTATATGCAGATGATGTGATATTCACATGCACTCATCTAAAACAAACTGTCCCGGTTTTAATGTCCATTTTGGAAGAATTCGCAGCAGCATCTTATTACAAGCTCAACCTTTCCACATCCTCCTTTTTCCCGGTAAATATCCCAGCTAACAAACAATTGACTTTACGTCGGACGCTGCCCTTCATTTGGATTTCCCGATCCTTTACATATCTGGGTATCCAAATCTCTCTCACCAAAACTATAGTTAAAATAAATTCTGATTATCTAATTAAAGAACTACGGTCCTTGATACAATCTTACTCCCCGTCGCTGCTATCGTGGATTGCCAGAATTCAAATCACCAAAATGATACTATTTCCAAAAATATTATATTATCTCCGTTGCATCCCTATACACTTTCCCAGAAAAATCCTTAACCTTCTCCAATCCATTTTGGGCAAATTCATTTGGATGAATAAACCTCATAGAATTGGTTCCTCAACGTTAACTTTACCTACCACCTTGGGAGGGATGGGAGCCCCCAACATTCACTTTTACTACAGAGCAATTAATCTGGAGATCTCACAAATATGGTGGATCCCCAAGGCTGAAGCAAACTCCCTACCTCTGTGGCTACAAATAGAATCCTGGTATGCCCCACAAAATTCAACTCGTCTCTTGTTGGAGTCGCACCTCCTCCGCCATAAGCCCGGAAACCTCCCTCTGAAGTCCATGCAAGCAGTGCTTGAAGTTTGGTCTGGGGTCAGCCATTTACTCCTGAAAGGCTTATATAGATACATAACTCTGAGGGCTGTAGAGTGCTGTGTAGACTCTCCAGCTTTCTCCCTGGCAAAATGGCGGAGGGCGGGCGCTAAACAACTGTCAGATGTGCTGCTCAATACCAAAATACAAACATTTATAGCTCTGAAGGAGAAATATGGTCTTTCTAACGCTGACTACTTTTCTTACCTTCAACTAAAAGACTTTCTCAGATCCATAGTCATCCCGATGGAAGACGCACTGGCCAGTCCCCCGCAGGTCATAGCGATTTTTAAACAAACATCAGCTGCCAACAGGGGTATCTCCATTTTTTACAGGGCCTTGTCAGAGGTACAAGCTGAGTCTAAGCTCCCGTTTATGACGAAATGGGAAGCTCTCCTATCATTCACCTCACCTGTAGAGGACTGGATGAAGGCGTCAACCCATGCTCTTTCTTATACCTCATGCTTGAACCATCATGAACAGGCAAAAAAACTTCAATTCGGATGGTACCTGACTCCAGAAAAAATTGCCAGTTTCACAAAAGGTTCTCGAACAGGGAAAAACTTATGCTGGAAAAACTGTGGAGAAGTCGGAACTACCACACATGTCTGGTGGCATTGTCTGGGCATTCGCTCTTTTTGGTCACAAGTCAACCATTTGATATGTACTACTACCGGACTCAATCTCACGTTGACTCCTCAGATGGCCTTACTAGGTTTAGAAATTCAGGACTTACCTCGAGGACTGAGACCAATTATTTCAAATATACTTATAGCAGCTCGATACTGCATAACTAAATACTGGAAAAATCCTACCTTCCCGTCTATACAGGAAGTCATCTCCCAACTTAATCTACACTTCAATTACGAACTGATCCTATCATCAGAAACAGCTAAACGCACGAAAATCATTAATTGGTGGGACACATGGGTGAGCTCGCAGCATAATAACGTTGTAATAACAAACTAAACATACTTGTAAAGCGACTAATGATGAAGCTAGTTTAAGTAATGTTATTAATTGCACTACATCCACCTATCTTGGGTTCCCTAGCCGACCTGCTAACTGCTTTCCCCTCCCTCCCTTCTCCCCTACCTTCCCTAAGTTTATCCACCCCCCCCCTGTTTGTCCCAACAAAATCTGTATTTTTTTGATTGTACTTTAATGAATAGATGCACACTTAATTGTCTATTTGACTGCTTGACTTACCACTGTACCCAATGTTTGGGTCCAATTTCATTTGATTTAAATATGTTATGTTATGTGTTTGAAAATACTCTAATAAAAACATAATGATTCAAAAATAATTTTCTACTACAGGCGGTAGTGACGTCATGCCCGGGTGTAATTTAATCCCGAACATGACGACAGACGCTGTAGAGGACCCATAGAAGCGGTGTACGACTGCGAAACGGTGAACCGTCGTCCGCCTCCCCTGCACTCCCCTCCCTGCTCTGCATGTTCAACTAATCTGGATTTGGACGTTGAATAAAAAGAAAAGATCCATCATCGGTGAGTGCGGCTCTTTCATCTTGCTAATTTGTAAAGAAACCTAGCCTAACTAGTAATGTGATGAAATACAATAATTGATGAGTGTGTTACTACAGTAATTTCATGTATTTTTTAGTCATGTGTCCAAAAGAACATTTGCATATGCTTGAAACCCCCAAATTTTTCCTGGTATTAATGTTTTAGAATTTATTTTTTGGTTGTTAATTCTCTTTATTTTTCCTTTGCATATTTCTGGCCACATGAGAGAGTTATGCATCAATGTATCTTCAATTTAGGGTTATTAAATCCACCATTTTCAAAATTGTGAGCAGCGTCCGCTGCTGACATGGAGGCATGCACTCTCACACTGCACAACTCTTTTCTTCTGCAGGCAATCTGTACTGATAAAGGTCTGTCTTAGACCGAAACGTCTAGATTTTTGTATTGCAAGCACCAGTATCTATAATATAGCGGTGAACAGTGCCTGTCTAATATATACTTACCTAGTGGCATCCATCATTGGCTTCCATCTGTACAAGGTCATATCTCAAGAGGCACTGGAGTGTCGGAAACACACAGGAAGCCATATTGGGACACCCAAATGATGGGTGTCCCAATATAGCACCATACCGCCAGTGCTTCAAACGCCGCTGCCTGCCCACATGGTTGCCTACAAGCACAAGTGCATACACTACACACATGTGCATACACACGCGCAAACAAGTACATATACATACATATATGGGCAAGCACGGTGGCTCAAGTGGTTAGCACTGCAGCCTTTGCAGCGCTGGGGTCCTGAGGTCTTGGTGTTCATGGTGGGAATTGAACCCAAGGACAACATCTGCAAGGAGTTTGTATGTTCTTTCCGTGTTTGCGTGGGTTTCCTCCGGGCACTCCGGTTTCCTCCCACATTGTAAAGACTTACTGATAGGATGTTTAGATTGTGAGCTCCAAGAGAGACAGCATTACTGATGTATGTAAAGTGCTATGGAATTAATATAAATGAATAAATATTATTATACAGTTGTGGCCAAAAGTATTGACACCCCTGCAATTCTGTCATATAATACTCAGTTTCTTCCTGTAAATGATTGCAATCACAAATTCTTTGGTATTATTATCTTCATTTAATTTGTTTTCAATGAAAAAATACAAAAAGAATTGTCCTAAAGCCAAATTGGATCTAATTCCACACCAAACATAAAAAGGGGGTGAACAAAAGTATTGGCACTGTTAGAAAAATCATGTGATGCTTCTCTAATTTGTGTAATTAACAGCACCTGTAACTTACCTGTGGCACCTAACAGGTGTTGGCAATAACTAAATCACACTTGCAGGCAGTTGACATGGATTAAAGTTGACTCAACCTCTGTTAAGTGTCCTTGTGTGTACCACATTGAGCATGGAGAAAAGAAAGGAGACCAAAGAACTGTCTGAGGACTTGAGAAACCAAATTGTGAGGAAGAATGAGCAATCTCAAGGCTACAAGTCCATCTCCAAAGACCTGATTGTTTCTGTGTCTACCGTGCGCAGTGTCATCAAGAAGTTTAAAGCCCATGGCACTGTGGCTAACCTCCCTAGATGTGGACGGAAAAGAAAAATTGACGAGAGATTTCAACACAAGATTGTGCGGATTGTGGATAAAGAACCTTGACTAACATCCAAACAAGTTCAAGCTGCCCTGCAGTCTGAGGGTACAACAGTGTCAACCCGTACTATCCGTCGGCGTCTGAATGAAAAGGGACTGTATGGTAGGATACCCAGGAAGACCCCACTTCTTACCCCGAGACATAAAAAGCCAGGCTGGAGTTTGACAAAACTTACCTGAGAAAGCCTAAAACGTTTTGGAAGAATGTTCTCTGGTCAGATGAGACAAAAGTAGAGCTTTTTGGGCAAAGGCATCAACATAGAGTTTACAGGAGAGAAAAAGAGGCATTCAAAGAAAAGAACACGGTCCCTACAGTCAAACATGGCGGAGGTTCCCTGATGTTTTGGGGTTGCTTTGCTGCCTCTGGCACTGGACTGCTTGACCGTGTGCATGGCATTATGAAGTCTGAAGACTACCAACAAATTTTGCAGCATAATGTAGGGCCCAGTGTGAGAAAGCTGGGTCTCCCTCAGAGGTCATGGGTCTTCCAGCAGGACAATTACCCAAAACACACTTCAAAAAGCACTAGAGAATGGTTTGAGAGAAAGCACTGGAGACTTCTAAGGTGGCCAGCAATGAGTCCAGACCTGAATCCCATAGAGCACCTGTGGAGAGATCTAAAAATGACAGTTTGGAGAAGGCACCCTTCAAATATCAGGGACCTGGAACAGTTTGCCAAAGAAGAATGGTCTAAAATTCCAGCAGAGCATTGTAAGAAACTCATTGATGATTACCGGAAGCGGTTGATCGCAGTTATTTTGGCTAAAGGTGCCAATACTTTTGTCTGCCCCATTTTTGGAGTTTTGTGTGAAATGATTAATGTTTTGCTTTTTGTTTCATTCTCTTTTGTGTTTTTTTTCCTTGAAGACAAATTAAATGAAGATAATAATACCAAAGAATTTGTGATTGCAATCATTTTCAGGAAGAAACTGAGTATTATCTGACAGAATTGCAGGGGTGTCAATACTTTTGGCCACAACCGTATACTCATACAGACACATATACACATGTGGCCACCATCATTGGATACTCGGGTATACAAAGATGGCGGCGGCATGCTGCATCATACCACTCCACTACAAGATTACAGTAATTACAGGATTACATTGGAGGGGCCATTGGTGGGAGGTAATAAAGTAGATAACAAAGTGCCTCTGTCTATTTGGTATGTAATAAATAGAGATAAACGAGTGTATTCATTACTATTCGCTATTCGCACGTATAGTACAGTATTCGCATTAATCGCTATTCTACGAGTATTTGTGTACTCGACTCACTATATTCGGATGTCCTGCCCTGCAGTTTTGGCACGTCCTTTGCAGCCACTAAACATGCTGGGCTTCTTACATCAATCCAGTAATGCCGCAGACATCTTGGTTGTGGCATTACTGTGATTGGCTCGCCTCCCAGCGTCAAAACGTCTATTTAAGACCTGCCGCTGCCATTTTGCCCGCATTGCATCTAGGGCCAGCGTTGGAGAAGCAAAGGGAAAGATTGTGCCCTTTTCAGGGTTACCTCTAGTGTAGACTATGTCAGTGTAGAGTAGGTAGGAAGAGATATTTGAGCGGGGACAGTTGAAAGGAGCCGTTCAGTAGCCGCATAATACCACCAAAACAATAGCTCTTTTGAGACCTGAAGATAAAGAACAGAGTGAGACCACAGAAAGAGTTACTTCAGCAGGAACAGTGTAAATGCGCCGCTTACGGTAGTAGTTCCATAATACACGCAAAAAATAGCTCTTTTCAGTGCTGAAGAAACACAAGAAAGTTTTTTTTCCCTGCTGTTTTTGGGGTGACAGGCAGCCTGCCTTCTGCTGTCCACATTACAAGAAAGTAGTGCCCTCCGCAAAGCAGTTGGCCAAACATTTCCTACTGCCTGCTACCAAGCTCACACAAGGCCATGTTAACCGCTGCTTTTGTGGTAACAAGCTGGCTTATGCTGTCCACAATACTTCACTTAAGGCAGTTATTGCCCTCCACAAACCAGTAGTCCAAACATTTCCTACTGCTGCTATCAAGCACACACCAGCCTATTTTCCACGCTGTTTTGGTGCTGACATTTAGGTAGGATTGTGCCACCAATAGCTCAAGAATATAGTGCTTGTAAAATCCTAAGCAGTACTACTACCATGTAATGGTGATTGGCAGAAAGCACACACTATTTAATATTCCCCCTGTTCTTGCGGTGTGTGTGTTGTATGTTTTGTGATTTCAGCTAGGCTCTCTGAGCACTATGCCTACACCTGTTATTCATCTCCATATTACTGATTAACATTGAAGCTCTACTTTGGCGATATCACTATCGTGACATTAATTTTAATGTGGTTCAGTATTTCATTTACCTATTTGCCGATATGGTGGGCGAACATATGCCCGTTCAGGAAACCAAACACAAACTTTACAAGGCTTGGTCATCATTTGTAGTTGACGTCATTTTTAAAAGTTAACTGTTTTGGGGAATTTAAGTTGTGTTGCTGTCATTTGGAGAGATTCAATTACAAACGAAGTATAAATCTAGTCCTTCTTCAATTTAATCAGAGTAAGTCTGCCTGAATTTTCCGTAGAGAGTCATGTGCGCCTATCAGTGATGACTGATTGCTCCACCATAACAGAAAACATGCTCTGACATGACAAAGCAGCAGGGCAGGCCAGCACTTCCAAGGCATATAAGGAGAGGTCAGACCAAGTGTTCAGCTTGGACACACAATAATTAAAGGGAAGTGAATCATCATGAATGACACAGGTATGGCCAGTTAAGTTAAGGCGTATTTACAGGGGATGAACGTGACGCCACCTGTGGTGTTCAGGCAGGGGTGGCCAACGCTGCAGATTAGGACTCCCTGGGGCAGATGGTAAAGCAGCTGGGATGGTATCGCTCCCCACAGGTGGAGCGGGGCCCCAGGGCTTATTGGGACAGCCTATTAAGGTGGTGGTAATCATTGGGGTGCAGGACAGGGGGCGCAGGAAATAACCAAAGAACACAGGGGATGTAGTTTCTTTACCTTTACTTGGCAGATGATGGTGCAGTCCAGGGCACTGATTACAGGTGGTAGAAGAGGTTCGGTCAGCCAGGAAGCATTCGGGGGTCCGCCTCGTCAGGTGGGTTCAGAGGCCTTCCTGCTGCGCTTTCCCTTGAGTTCCCTGCTGCTTGTAGCTACACTGCAACCCTCTTACTGCGTGTTGGTTGTTTCCCCGTATGCCAGGCAGCACAAGCCTATAACTGTTACCACTGAACTGGTGGTGGCTCCGGGCTCTGTCTTGCTAAATTTACCTGGATGGGGGCAGAGCCCGTATCTACGTAGCGCTCACTGACTTACAAATCAGGCATGAATAATAATATTCTTTATAGCAAGATTAAATTTGTTACAAAGTAGCACATGAATTGTCATCAATTGAATACAGGCTAAACACAAACTATACCTAGACTTGATTATAGCGAATAAGCATCAATAAATATATTACCTGATATTGTAGCTGCTTCACCTTCTCCATTCGGGGGAACATGTATCAGTGAGAAGGGAGCAATATCGAGGCTTGCATCGCAGGAGGTGTATGTCCATCTTGCCCTGGAAGAGCTCCCCCCATCACTGACCGTAATCTCCCATCTTTTATACTCTTTAGAATATCTACGAACATGCGCTGACTGTACCAATCAATTTCCCTCGTGACCATCAGCCACAGGATGTTGAATGTTCAATAGTTTCTATAACTTGCTTGTCATGGGATGTATATCCCGAGACGTGCAGCCCATATATAACAATACAACAGTCATTGAAAGACCCCTGTCTGTCATAAGATATAACAATGCAACATTCATTGAAAGACTCTTGCCTGTCATAAGATATATATCAATACAATCAGTCATTGAAAGCCTTTTGCCTGTCATAAGATACATATTATGAGGACATGCAGGCCATGTTCTCATCTTAGTAGCATAATGTGAAAGAGAGTTTCCCCTTTTTTTATATATTTCAACCTTGTACTAATAAATTATATGGAATGATATAAGACCGGTGGTCACTATTCTAATTATGATTACCTGTTCTATACCTATTCTATTCACATCCACACACGATTCTTATCACATTGGTATCACAATCGGTCCTTGACCACAGGAATTATATTCCATTTCCATAAGAAACCATCAATACTTTTGTCTTCCTACAGAAGTTTTTGCATGCTATATAACAATTCCAGTTTAAAAGTGGAATTACCATAATAGCAATCACCAACACAGAGTGAATCAAGAAATTCAAAATTCTTCCAGCAGAGGGTGAACATTCCATGAGAACATCATGCTAATGATGAGAAATTTTCATCTGCAACTATATTTGATCAATACATCAATAAGAAATCACTTTTACATCTGATTTTAACTTTCTTGATTTTTTCAAACAACATTGAAATAAAAATACTATCACCTTAACCAATAGATATATTAAAACTAAGAACAATATAACCTGTAAGGCCCCTTGCAGAAGCCCCATTAACTATCCCCCAATTCCTTTAAACCAATTTGTTGGATTCAGGAAAGAGAGTATTGGCCCACCAGCTATCTTTGTGGTCATTATTATCCTTTTGATATTTTTCCCTCAAACGCAGTATATTCTGGAGTTAAACGAGCTAGGGTGCAGCCACCCTTAACCCCTACAGGAACCCATTTATAAGCATTTTGCCCACATACCCAATACATCCCTCTGGGGAGATCTCATAAAGCTGAGTGTTGTAAAACTAGTTAGTGCACTAAATCAACAAAGATACTCACATTGGTTAGTATACACCAACCCGGTTTTTGCCCAATAGGACTTCAATATCCTGCATCAGGGTTACTACACGTTGGTTCATTAGCTTAAGATTCATTATACATTAAATTACCTGGTATATTGCTACAAGTATCACTAGTTCTATTAATAAACAGTGGCATAAGGCCAGAATACATCATGAATTGTCCTTTCCAGCAAACTAGGTTTGAAAGCATCTGCTGTATTTGTCACATGAATTGTCCCAAAACTTATACGTATATTGTCCATAGGGAGCAGTCCCAAATCAGTCAACCCAGTTTTATTTCTCGGCACCCAAACTCCTCCTTTAGAGGCCATGTACTGCAAGTTCTTAATTGTCCCACTCAGATTTCCTTGCCACTATGGTAGATTAACCCATCCTACAACAGGGACTGTGGTGTTCCATAGTCGAACATTTCGGGTATCGTTACAGGCCAAACTGTCTGAGCAATTGTCGCACATCAGCATTTCTTCCATTGTTACCGGTATAGCCAAGAAAGGAATACTGGTAGCCGTCACAGGAGAATGAGTACAAATCCAACAATCTGTGGGTTGAGTGTTATTCAACGCCTCCGTTATCACTTGATGGTGCACCAGGAACTTGTTGGCTATCGGCTCCTTTGTGTAGGTTGCTCCATCCATCACCTACGCCTAAAAATACGCTTCCAAGGATTCCACTTAACAGCCATACCTAGGGTACAATAAAAGATGGCATCATTCCCGTAAATAACATTTCTCCTGTGGGGCATATTCCCACTTCTCCACTCCTGGTCTCATTATTAGCAGAGTTCTATCTTCTCCCCATGCAATGACCTCAGCCTCAGATGGCGGCCCTTGGGTATTCTGTACCCATATTTTGGCCCCCACATTAGTGATATTGGAGGGCCCAAAAACCTTTATCTCCCCTGATTGTCAATTCTGTAGGGGCTGTTCCTTCCTTAACTTGGGACAAGTTCACAGGTATAAATAACATTTGGGCAATCCTTTAGCCCATAGACAACACTAAGGGTTCTGTTTCTAGATTCAACATGAGAACCTTCATTTCTCCTTGATAATCAGGATCAATAACACCTCCTACTACTATTGCACCTTTTAAAGTAAAACTAGATCTTGTTGCAATTTCACCAAAATGTCCTTTAGGAATCTTACATGCAAAACCAGTAGAAATGGTACTTACCTTACCTGGTGCTATGAGCACTGCCTCTACTGAGTAGAGGTCCAGTCCTGCAGCCGCTGGAACAGCTCTGTAAGGAATGTGTGCTTTCTCATTCAATTTCCAATAGATCAGGTATCTACATGTACTTTATGTATGCTCAGATTATGTGTAATCAGTGATAGGTCTGTTCTTAATTATTTGGAGAGTCTCACTCAAATTATCTCTCCATATGCCATTTAAACCTGTAATGGAGGACCATAATACTATGTGATCAGTTTTAGTGTTCTCAAAGTACTCTACTGGGTGGCAGATTTACAAAGAAACCTCACCATCAATTCTGAGTATGTGTCTGCAGCTGTATAGATAGATTTACAACTTCTACTCTCTGGCAGAGGACCGATGAAATCCATCTGCCAAATCTAAGCTGGCAATCCACCTATGTGTCCCATTACAGTATGTGGTGCTGCCCTTGTCTGTGAATGCTGATAAATGGGACATTGTGCAATGACTTGTTTTATAACATCTAAAGTTAAGGGCACTCCTCTGTCTTGTGCCCACCTGTAAGTGGCATTTTCTCCCAAGTGTCCACTTTTCTGATGCGTCCAAACAGCTATACTTTGCAACCATATTTTTTTCTCTTTATCAGGTTCAGTACCTGCGACAGACATTACGGCTGCGGCATCTGCTTGGGAATTAAACAAACATTTCAATGAGTCAAGAGGAACATGTGCACCAACATGAAAAGAGTATTTTTGGTTGTTTGGACATATTCTTCAATATTTTGCCAAACTTCTTTCCCCACAACTCTTTCCTATGAATTTGTCAATCATTTTATTTTTCATCCTATAATCCAAGTAGCTGAACCACTAACTATAAAACCATGAATCAGTGAACAAATAACATTTTATTCCTTGTTCATATTTATATTTTTTGGGCTAAGAAAATAGCTAATACCCAATTTCACCTTCTAACGGTATAGCATCACCTGCCTTGGAAGGGATTCCCTCGAGTATATTAACAACATCGAGGGGTTATAAACCCTTGATCTTATTATTTCAAGCATCAGCTAATCTACTATGTAACAATTTCTGCGATATGATATTGTAGGGAGCCTCGGACCAGCCTCGGACATCCAACTTTTCTGAAACATGCAGAACCTACACAAAATCTGCAGAACATTCAACACAATCGCTTCACTTGCATCCTCCCCAAATATTAGTTAGTTTACTGCAAAACCATAGGCCACTGGCAAAACACAGACAGGACAAGCCCGACTATGTGTATTCCCAGTCTTTCTGCTTAATTTCACAATGTTAACAAAATACTTGGTTTCAGCTTATCTCATTCTCACACGTGTGACTGTGTTTTTTCACTTGCTAAATGTTCTCCGTTGTATCCCGGATGCCAGTTGACAAGGGATCACAACTAAGTGGACTCCTTTATACAATCAGGATTTTTATTTTTAAATCCTTATTACATGCATACGGTCATTCAGTTCAATCAAGGAGTCTCATACCAGTCACGTTCTTTCACACACAATTATTCCACAAACAAATGTTCCACAAATGCAATGTGAACAGATTATCTATTTTAATTTAACTTTTTTTTTTTTTACAAAATGCTAACTGATTCAAACTGCACATCAACGTGCGCTTCACTTCCTTAACTAGCTGAGAATTTTTCCTATGAACTGTCCTATAGGCTGAGGCTAGCGTCCAGTTTCGCTTCCCCAATATTGCTATATCACCTGCCTTTGCAGGGACCCTCTCGAGTAATTTTAACAACATCGAGGGGTTACCACATCACCTGCCTTTGCAGGGACCCTCGAGTAATTTCATAACATCGAGGGGTTACCACATCACCTGCCTTTGCAGGAATCCCCTCTCGAGTAACTTCACAACATAGAGGGGTTACCACATCACCTGTCTTTGCAGCAGGGATCCCTCGAGTAACTTCACAACATCGAGGGGTTACCATATCACCTGCCTTTGCAGCAGGGATCCCTCGAGTAACTTCACAACATCGAGTGGCTACCACATCACCTGCCTTTGCAGGGGTCCCTCGAGTAACTTCACAACATCGAGGGGTTAATACATCACCTGCTTTTACAGGGATCCCTATAAGTACATCAACAACATTATAGGGTTCAGATTTTTTTAACTTATCCTGCAATTTTTCCGCCAGTCCACAATTGACCAATTCATGTGCTATAATATTATATGGAGCCTCGGTCCAGCCGGGAACCTCCATACCAGTTTCCTTAGCTGTTTCCTTACTTTTTCTGAACATTTTGGTACTCTGCCAAAAGATCAAGAAATTTGGAAAAATGCCAAATAAGAAAATATTACTAAAAAATAAGGTGTTCTTTAAATACCCCACTGTGGGGTATCCTGCCGACTACGCCAATTAATGTCTTGCTAAATTTACCTGGATCGGGGCAGAGCCCGTACCTACGTAGCGCTCACTGACTTACAAATCAGGCATGAATAATAATATTCTTTATAGCAAGATTAAATTTATTTGTTACAAAGTAGCACATGAATTGTCATCAATTGAACACAGGCTTAACACAAATCATACCTAGACTTAATTATAGCGAATAAGCATCAATATATATATATTACCTGATATTTTAGCTGCTTCACCTTCTCCATTCGGGGGAACACGTATCAGTGAGAAGGGAGCAATATCGAGGCTTGCATTGCAGGAGGTGTATGTCCATCTTGCCCTGGAAGAGCACCCCCCATCACTGACCGTAATCTCCCATCTTTTATACTCTTTAGAATATCTACGAGCATGCGCTGACTGTACCATTCAATTTCCCTCGTGACCATCAGCCACAGGATGTTGAATGTTCAATAGTTTCTATAATTTGCTTGTCATGGGATGTATATCCCGAGACGTGCAGCCCATATATAGCAATGCAACAGTCATTGAAAGACCCCTGTCTGTCATCTATTATATAATTGCCGTAACTGACTTCCGTCGGAGCGGCGCGACTTCCGGTGGCTTTGTTAGCGAGTCCTGGCTGTTTCTCCTGGACTCTGTCCGTGGCCGTGGCATTGCGAGTCGTTGCAGACTTGCGAAGCGGGCATTGCGAGTCGCTAACAAAGCCACAGCTACCAGGGACTCGCATAGCGCTGTAGTGTACACCGCTATAGTATACTACAGTCCCATACGCTTCAGGCCTGACAGGCGTATGGCCATGGGACTGTAGTATACCATAGCGCTGTACACTACAGCCCGCTACCAGGGACTCGCATAGCGCTGTAGTGTACACCGCTATAGTATACTACAGTCCCATACCCATACGCTTCAGGCCTGACAGGCGTATGGCCATGGGACTGTAGTATACCATAGCGCTGTACACTACAGCCCCATGCTCTTAGCCACCCCCTCAGTGCGCCGCCCCTACCCCCTAAGTCATGCTCTTAGCCACCCCCTCAGTGCGCCGCCCCTACCCCCTAAGCCCCGCCGCACCCAAGCCCCTACCCCCTAAGCCCCACCGCACCTAAGCCCCTACCCCCTAAGACCCGCCGAACCTAACCCCTACCCTCTAAGACCCGCCGATCCTAACCCCTACCCTCTAAGCCCCGCCGCACCTAAGCCCCTACCCCCTAAGCCCCGCCGTACCCTCTAAGCCCCGCCGCACCTAAGCCCCTACCCCCTAAGCCCCGCTGCACCTAAGCCCCTACACCCTAAGCCCCGCCGCACCTAAACCCCTACCCCCTAAGTCTAAGTCCGCCGCACCTAACCCCCTATCCCCTAAGCCCCGCCGCCTCCTAAGCTCCCGTCGCTTTCCCCCGCCGCTGCCGCTAACACCTAAAGCCCTACACCCGAAGCCCCCGCCGTCCCCTAACCTAACCTCCCCGTCGATCACTTACATGCCTTCTTAGTCATCTGATCGTCCGTCCGATCCACAAGTCCTCCGTCCGGCCAGGCGTCCTCTTCCTCCGGCCCCGGGGGTCTTCTCTCTTCTTTCCGCCATCTCCGCCTCTTCGTCCGGCCCCGGGGATCTTCTGTCTTCTTTCCGCCAACTTCCAGCTCCGACGTCCTCTTCACTTATCATTAACATAGAATGGACGACAAATCCACCATTCTATGTCAATGAGATGTGAGGGGCTCTTCTGATTGGTCGCTGTCTACTGCCCTCAGCCAATCAGAAGAGGCCCTCATTTCCCATTGACATACATTAGCGGTGTGTCGGCGATTTTATGGCCGCCCACCTGGTTCTATTTGTCGGCCCTAAAATCGCGGACACACCGCTAATGCATCTCTATGGGCAGTCAGCCCGATTTCTGATTGGTCGCTCTCTCGAGCTCACTGCCCATAGACATGCATTAGCGGTGTGTCCGCGATTTTAGGGCCGACAAATAGAACCAGGTCGGCGGCCATAAAATCGCCGACACACCGCTAATGTATTTCAATGGCAACAAATAAATTTAATAATAAAAAAAATAATTAAAAAATAATTAAAAAATAAAAAAATAAATAAAAAATAATAAATAATTCAATAAAAATAATAATAAAAAAATTAAATATATGCTAATTATATCAGCCCTTTCAGCGGACCTGAAAGAGAACTGGGTCTCAGCCTAAATAATAAATTTAATAATAAAAAAAATAATAAAAAAATAATAAAAAAATAAATAAAAAATAATAAATAATTCAATAAAAATAATAATAAAAAAATTAAATATATGCTAATAATATCAGCCCTTTCAGCGGACCTGAAAGAGAACTGGGTCTCAGCCTAAATAATAAATTTAATAATAAAAAAAATAATTAAAAAATAATAAAAAAATAAATTAAAAATAATAAATAATTCAATAAAAATAATAATAAAATAATTAAATATATGCTAATTATATCAGCCCTTTCAGCGGACCTGAAAGAGAACTGGGTCTCAGCCTAAATAATAAATTTAATAATAAAAAAAATAATTAAAAAATAATTAAAAAATAATAAAAAAAAAAAAAAATAATAATAAATAATTCAATAAAAATAATAATAAAAAAATTAAATATATGCTAATAATATCAGCCCTTTCAGCGGACCTGAAAGAGAACTGGCTCTCAGCCTAAATAATAAATTTAATAATAAAAAAAAATAATTAAAAAATAATAAAAAAAGAAATTAAAAATAATAAATAATTCAATAAAAATTATAATAAAATAATTAAATATATGCTAATTATATCAGCCCTTTCAGCGGACCTGAAAGAGAACTGGGTCTCAGCCTAAATAATAAATTTAATAATAAAAAAAATAATTAAAAAATAATTAAAAAATAAATTAAAAATCATAAATAATTCAATAAAAATAATAATAAAAAAATTAAATATATGCTAATAATATCAGCCCTTTCTGCGGACCTGAAAGAGAACTGGGTCTCAGCCTCAGGCTCACTTTAAATAAATAATAAATTTAATAATAAAAAAAATAATTAAAAAATAATAAAAAAATAAATAAAAAATAATAAATAATTAAATAAAAATAATAATAAAAAAATTAAATATATGCTAATAATATCAGCCCTTTCAGCGGACCTGAAGGAGAACTGGGTCTCAGCCTCAAGCTCACTTTAAATAAATAATAAATTTAATAATAAAAAAAAAAATTAAAAAAATAATAAAAAAAATAAATAAAAAATAATAAATAATTAAATAAAAAATAATAATAATAAAAAAAATAAATAAATGCTATTAATTGTATTATTAATTTTATTAATGCTATTAATAATGCTATTACTGCTAATAATAATGCTAATAATGCTAATAATTATGCTATTAATGCTAATATTTGTTATTAATGCTAATAATTATGCTATTAATGCTAATAATTATGGTATTAATGGTAATAATAATGCTATTAATGCAAATAATATTGCTATTAATTCTATTATTAATGCTATTAATGCTAATTATTATGCTATTAATGCTAATAATTAGGCTATTAATGGTAATAAGAATGCTATTAATGCAAATAATATTGCTATTAATGCTATTATTAATGCTATTAATATTAATAATGCTATTCATGCTAATAATTATGCTATTAATGGTAATAAATGCTATTAATGCAAATAATATTGCTATTAATGCTAATATTTATGCTATTAATGCTAATAATTATGCTATTAATGCTAATATTTATACTATTAATGCTAATAATTATGCTATTAATGGTAATAATTATGCTATTAATGCTAATAATTATGCTATTAATGGTAATAATAATGCTATTAATGCAAATAATATTGCTATTAATGCTATTATTAATGCTATTGTTAATAATTATGCTATTAATGCTAATATTTATGCTATTAATGCTAATAATTATGCTATTAATGCTAATATTAATACTATTAATGCTAATAATTATGCTATTAATGCTAATATTTATGCTATTAATGCTAATAATTATGCTATTAATGGTAATCATAATGGTATTAATGCAAATAATATTGCTATTAATGCTATTAATGCTAATAATTATGCTATTAATGTTAATAATTATGCTATTAATGCTAATAATTATGCTATTAATGGTAATAATAATGCTATTAATGCAAATAATATTGCTATTAATGCTATTATTAATGCTATTAATGTTAATAATTATGCTATTAATGCTAATATTAATACTATTAATGCTAATAATTATGCTATTAATGCTAATATTTATGCTATTAATGCTAATAATTATGCTATTAATGGTAATAATAATGCTATTCATGCTAATAATTATGCTATTAATGGTAATAATAATGCTATTAATGCTAATAATTATGCTATTCATGCTAATAATTATGCTATTAATGGTAATAATAATGCTATCAATGCAAATAATATTGCTATTAATGCTAATAATTATGCTATTAATGTTAATAATTATGCTATTCATGCTAATAATTATGCTATTAATGGTAATAATAATGCTATTAATGCAAATAATATTGCTATTAATGCTAATATTTATGCTATTAATGCTAATAATTATGCTATTAATGCTAATATTTATACTATTAATGCTAATAATTATGCTATTAATGCTAATATTTATGCTATTAATGCTAAAAATTATGCTATTTATGGTAATCATAATGGTATAAATGCAAATAATATTGCTATTAATGCTATTAATGCTAATAATTATGCTATTAATGTTAATAATTATGCTATTAATGCTAATAATTATGCTATTAATGGTAATAATAATGCTATTATTGCAAATAATATTGCTATTAATGCTATTATTAATGCTATTAATGTTAATAATGATGCTATTATTGCTAATATTTATGCTATTAATGCTAATAATTATGCTATTAATGCTAATATTAATACTATTAATGCTAATAATTATGCTATTAATGGTAATATTTATGCTATTAATGCTAATAATTATGCTAATAATGGTAATCATAATGGTATTAATGCAAATAATATTGCTATTAATGCAAATAATATTGCTATTAATGCTATTAATGCTAATAATTATGCTATTAATGTTAATAATTATGCTATTAATGCTAATAATTATGCTATTAATGGTAATAATAATGCTATTAATGCAAATAATATTGCCACGTTCTAGAATCCCGATGCATTTGCATCGGGCTCACAGCTAGTAAGATATAACAATGCAACATTCATTGAAAGACTCTTGCCTGTCATAAGATACATATTATGAGGACATGCAGGCCGTGTTCTCATCTTAGTAGCATAATGTGAAAGAGAGTTCCCCCTTTTTTTTATATATTTCAACCTTGTACTAATATATTATATGGAATGATATAAGACCTGTGGTCACTATTCTAATTATGATTACCTGTTCTATACCTATTCTATTCACATCCACACACCATTCTTATCACATTGGTATCACAGGCTCTCAGTACTCAGTATGCTGCTGTGCCGACGGGTGTTTAGTGTGGCCAAGAGACTTGCAGCCTCCTGCCCTCCAGATTCGTCTGCTGGGGCGTACAGCAGTCGCACAATCAAGGACTCTAGTGTCCTTCCTCCAGCGCTCCGGGGTGAGCTCGCTCGCAGCTGCACTCCCCAGAGCTCTCCTCCACATCTCTCCTTTCCTCTTCCCTCACTGTTCTCTTTAACCCCTTCCCTGGGCCGGAATATATAGGGCATCGCCCCTGAAACTGGACTTAGAGCTCTCCCTTCAGGACTGGAGTCAGGAAAAGTGTTGGATGCTGGGTGTAAAGGCCCCATCTCACACAATAATATCGCTAACGATATCGTTGAAACGTCACAGGTTTGCTGTCGTCACACTGAATGACGACGTTTGAACATGTACAAACGATCAACGATAAGTCGGCTGATTGTTGATGGGAGGTTTTTGAACCGGACATTAAACCAAACGATGATCGTCCATCCAACCTGCAGCATCGGTGTTTGTGACAACTTGATAACGATGTTGTTAACGACTTCACCTATTCAGAACTGAAAGACATAGGCGATCAAACGACCGCAAGTATCGTTCGCTTATTGCGAAATCGTTGCGTCGTTAAAAGATATCTGTACGTGTGGCATTTCACTAGCGATCATTGAACGTCGTTCAAGCGATCTAGGTCAAATCGGATCATTGGTCGGTTCGCCGACACATTGAAGAGTGAGACGGGGCCTTTACCTAGCATGGGGATCTCTTCCTGCTTCCAGGCATGGCATCACCCCCTGTGAGGGAGGCAATAACCACTGTGGCAACCGGACCACTACGGTGCCACACTTTCAGCAGCTATTATGCAGCAAAACAATTGTGCTTTTGCTGCGTAGTATCTGCTTTTTTGATGCAGAAACATATGCATCTGTTCCTGCTGAGCCTGCCCTATAGTTCAGCGCATACCATGTGTGGCGCCACAGAGTGGTATTACACTTATTATCTATATGTAATATTATTGTAAGTTGCTAGTTTGGGATTTAAATCTTATGGAGTCTATTTTTACACTCACTTAAGACCACACCACCTAGAGTAGGAGGAAGCAGTACTTGGTAGATCCCAGATAGGTGGGGGCGGAGCTTAGGGTAGAGTAAGAGTGACAGTTGACAGTTTACCTCAGACGGTGCTGGGAAGGCAGACAGAGTGGTCAAGCCTGGCAGCCCAACTGAGTGGAAGGTACCCCATCTTTAAGTGGGGACCCAGGACAGAAGGCAACGGCCCAGGACTGGTAGGAGCCGGCTGGTCACGTTGAGAGAACACCGGCAACACGGACAGCCGAGGCAGCCAGGAGTTTAGCTCTGACTGCAAAACCGACGAGCTGCAGGCCCAACAGAACCGGGTTGCTGACAGCCCCACAAAGATACCTCATCCCTCAGGACTGAAAACCGGTTCAGGACACTAGAAGAAACTAAAAGGGACAGGCTGAATTCCGTGGACAGGGGCTTTAGGCCTTGGGACCAGACCGGACCGGTAAAGTACAGACCTTATCTTCTAGACACAGACCGTAGGACTGGCGGGTGAGCTCTACAAGGGTGGGAAAGAATGAAAGACTGAGAAAGAAAGTAGTAAACCCTGAAAGACAAAGAGAGGACATCTAGAGACTCCATAAGAGAAACCCTGAGTTGGCAACAACACCCTGAAAACCAAACTGTACCGTGTCTTGTTATGCCATCAGCCGGTACCGAGTAAAGCAGAGTTAAATTTGAACTGTTCTCTGTTATTCTTCTTCCCGCCGCAGCTCAGAAAGCTCAACATCATCAGCAGCACAGCAGAGGATTAAGAACTGCAGCACCACCATTACCACCATTTAACATGAAATAACAAAAATTGAGAGACGCAATCTTGAATAATACCCGGTGGTCTAATGGGGATATAATGTTAGTGGCGGTAATCACCACTCACCTGGACTGGTTGTGCTGTCCGTGCACAACCACGGTGTCAGCGTGTAGCTGCTGATTCCAATTTATCGCTCCAAGCGTCGCCGCTCCCAGCCGTCTCCTTAGGTCACGTGTTCCGCCTAGGTCTTCTAACCAGGGATCTCTGACATCAGGGCAGGTTCTTTGATTCTCTAAGCTTCCTCACTACTGTGCAGCTCCAGCCATTACCACCATTAGCACACTTAGCTGCTTCAACCATCACCTCAGCGGCCGGCTGGCAGCGCCGGTACCATCTTACAGGACACTACAGGTGGCGTCACGATCCCCTGTAAATAACCCCTTTAACCCCCACCATTAACATCAACATCTTTTCTAATTGATCACCAGGGCACGGCATCGGGGTCCCGACCATCCGTGACTCCCCACACAGTAGCCCCGGTGTCCGAGTATCCCATCCCTTAGCTCTGGTTGAATCATGGGTACTGGAAGGCACTTCCTGGTTTCAGCCACATCACACACCACGTGGGTCACATGCCCCCTACCCACGTGACACGGCCGAAACCCAGTAATGCTGGGCAGTAGGCAAGGCAATCGGCGTAAAAGAATTGACATGATCATTTTTTACTGACGCGCTTTGCAGTGACTGCACATCTACAGAAAGACGCCAGAATACATAGCGTCTGAACGCATTTTAGCAAAAGCCATAGCTTTTCCTGGAATGCGTTTTCATCCTTGGGTTTCACTGCATTTATGCTGGCGCTCAAAAGCGCTGCATAAAGGCAGGAATACGTGGTAAATACGCCACGAGTGAATGCAGCCTAATGAGTGGCAGCAGAAGAGAGTATGAAAGGCAGCATCCCTGGAGTCTGGTAAGCAGGACAGTCAAGCCGGTTGGTGCCTATTTTGGGTGGAGTAAGATTCAGGGAAATTAAGGAGTTGAATATGTGGCTTACTGACTTCACAGCCATGGTTATGGGCTCAGAGTTGTTGCCCATTTTGGTGCAGGTGGAGTCGGATTCAGGGAAATTGAAGAGTAGGATGTTTGGCTTCCTGACTCCACAGCCCTGCTGGGAAGTATAAAATTCTTTTTTTTTTTTTTTTTTTGCTAAAATCTCTTTGCGCCTGTCCCTGCACATCAATGTCACTCTGATGACGTCTGTGTTGCCACCCAAAACTGAACATGTCTCTGTGTGGAATATACGGACACACGTTTGCTCCACGCGGAGACAGTCCGTGCAGAAACATGGTCATGTGAAAATGCCTATTCAATGACATTTGTGTCCTTTTCTCTGGCATGAGCCTACATGGACAACCCACGACCTGGAGACACCGACATGTGAAAGAGGTCTTAGTTAAGGTACCATTACACGCTTCAATTGTTGAAACGATCTCACCAACGATCTCGGGGGTGCGTGGTCGTTTGGACATCGTTGGTGAGATGTCACACGTATAGATATCATGGATGTTGCCCCAACCAGCCAGCGAACAGGTATCGTTCGCACAATCTAGCAAACGAAACTTGTTCATTGACGTGAATGAGCAAAGTCGTGAATGACATACCGTGTTTCCCCGAAAATAGGGCCCCCCCGAAAGTAAGGCATGCTTGGGGGGGGGGGGGTGCACCCTACCTCCTAATATAAGGCACTCCCCGATTATAAGGCGTACCTGTACTGTGGTGGCCCCCGATCTCCGTGCTCTCTGGTGGCCCCCCCGCTCTCCTGATTCCCGCTGTAGCTGCTGATCTCCTCCCAGGTCAGAAGCCCTGCGCCAATTACAGCACAGGAACTGTGAGCCAATCACAGCCCAGGAACCGCAAGCCAATCCGCAGCCAGCTGACGTCGTGCATGGCCTCTGATTGGCTCTCGGTTCCTGGGCTGTGATTGGCTCACGGTTCCTGTGCTGTAATTGGCGCAGGGCTCCTGACCTGGGCGGAGATCTGTAGCTACAGCGGGAATCCGGGGTGCAGAGGCCACCGTGGAGCGGGGAGAGCACGGACACCAGAGAGCGGGGAGACAATGGTAAAAATCGATGTGTGTGTATGGTTACGTGTGTGTATGGTTACGTGTGTGTATGGTTACGTGTGTATGGGAGACGGCAGTGGGATGTACCGTATACAAGACATGGTCCATCTTTGGGACAAAAAAAAATATAAGACGGCGTCTTATTTTCAGGGGAAACACGGTAGTTATTGTGGTGTCACACAGAACAATGCAGCATGTTGGCTGATCATGGATCATGTGCTTTATGAACATGTTCTCAAATCAGCTATCAAGGATCCAACGATTTATCGTAGTCACATCACGGTGTTACACGCAACGACTTACAAACAATAGTTTGTACAACTCCAAACCCGTGACGTTTATGCGATCTCGTTCACGATATCTTATTGTGTAACGGTAACTTTAAAACACATCAGTTTCTCCTTTTATGACAAGTTTTTGGCTTATAACTAAAAAAATAAAGGATTGTGGTGGTTTTCTCTTAAAAAAAAAATGATTTAAAATAGTAAAATAATAACTTTCTTTACAAGAGATTTACTGTAATAAGCTTTCATTTTCCTTTATTGTATAATACAATGCAATAGAGACAACCAATGCAATAATAGTGGCTTTCTCTACTACATGTGTAAATGTATTAAGTAAAATAATAGAAGTGCACTGTAATACCCGCAGCGGTTTCCTGAGGTAACTTTTTACCTCATGAATGCCCTCGGCTCTTCACAATCACGGTCCTCTCTCTCAGTGCAGACAGATAACAGTTGTCTGTGTTGTCACCGCCCTCAGTGGCAGCACAAAGGCTGCTCAGCCCCTCCAGCATTGAGCTGAGGGAGCTCGGCCCCCTTCCATCACTGAGCGCCGTCCAAGGGATCTAATCTGTGAGAGGCCGCGTTGTAATCTTTTTTTTAAAGGACGCCCGCAGCCAATCACCGCTCGCCTTGCTTTACCCGGCAGCCAATCCCGGCGCTTGTTATTGTTTGGCCTCCCGCTTTCCGTCGCGCACACTGCGGCCGTTACTAGCTTCCAAACCTGTTTCCGTTCCCAGCTCCTTTTGTCAGGGCGGGCGGGGACTGCGGGGAGTTACGGCTGGACGGTGCACGCAATGGCGGAGTATCTACAAGACCCTTCGGTTCTCACCAAAGAGAAGCTGAAGAACGAGCTGATCGCCAATAATGTAGTGCTGCCGACTGGGGATCAGCGCAAGGACGTGTATGTGCAGCTGTACCGTGTGCACCTGAGCTCCCGCAACACCCCGGACTTCTCCAGTGACGAGGAGAGGGAGTCCACCCCAGTGCGAGGAAGGGGCCGGCCGCCGGGACGGGTGAGCACGGGGGCGCCATGTGTGGGGAATGAATGAGGCCCTAATGAGTGAGGATGGCCTCTTCATGAATATTACATGAGGCGGCGGGAACTGATCCCAGCTGTGTGGTGTTAGGTAACGGCTCAGAGCGGGCACTGCCGGCCGGATACTCCTCCGCTCTGCCTCAGGGCTGTGTCTGTGCTGCTTGTCCCGCTACAGCGCCACCTACAGGAGCTGTCTGGCCGCTTCCCGCCTTTTTTCTTTTTTTTTTCGTAACTAATAGATATGGTCTTCAGATTTTGGCGCAGTCGTGATGTTCATGCACTCAGCTTGTCACTTGTATATTCCCCACACACTTGAGTTTACTCTTTAAGATGTTATCATTATCGTATGGTTCTATGGATGCAGAGGGATGTAGACCTCTTTATGAAGTTATTCCTGAGTACCTAAGACCATGTGCACACTGAGTATTTTAGTTGTTTACCTCAGAATTTGTAACCCAAGACCAGGAGTGCTAGTCAGAGGAAAAGTATAATACAAACATGGGCACCACTTTTTTGTTTATTACCCTCCAGGGTTTGGCTATAAATACTGAGGTAAAAAAACTCTCCAAATACTGAATGTGTGCACATGACCTTACAAATCCTGAAGTAAAAAACTCACCAAATACTGAATGTGTGCACATGACCTTACAAATACTGAGGTAAAAAAACTCACCAAATACTGAAGATGTGCACGTGGCCTTACAAATACTGAATGTGTGCATGTGGCCTTACAAATACTGAGGTAAAAAACTCTCCAAATACTGAATGTGTGCACGTGGCCTTACAAATACTGAGGTAAAAAACTCACCAAATACTCAATATGTGCACGTGGCCTAATGGTGCTCACCAGCCACAATCATACCATGGATTAACACGGGCTCACTGTTGTTCATTTGGCTATTTGAGAAGAATAAACGGCATAGTTGTAGAACTAGCGGCCAGAAGTGTCTATAATGGGGGCCGAGCTTACAAAGGGGCATCATTCTCAGTTGTTAGAGGGCATAACTGAGCAGCTGCCCCTGTGCAGGGGGTGGGACTGGCCCCATACACTGGGTATGTTCATTACGAAATAACCCTTACTTTACTACCCACGTGGGCATAGAGTTGATTATAATACAAGCAGGGGTCTAGGGGTAAGACCCCTAGACAGAGGGGGGGGGTGCATAATATAATATTAGAAGAGAAAATTGTGCAAAGTGGGTCCTTTGCACCCTTCCCCCACCCATCTGGGGGTCTTACCCCCACTTCTATTATAGTCAACTCTGCAACACATGTATTGTATAGTAAAGGCCGGGTTACACGCAGCAACGTCACAGGTTTTGTGATGTTACAGCGACATCGCTGCTTGTGACACGTCATAGCGATCACCTCACTGATCGCTGCGGAATGGCCAGGACCATTTTTCGGTAGCTGGTCTCCCACTGGCATACTTGCATATTGGCATGTGTGACAGGGATAACTACCAGCGACACCCAGTGTGCGCCCGACACCCTTACGGATCCCAGCGACCATCGGGTGTCTGTGCATCGCTGGTGAGATCTGCCTGTGTGGCATCTCCCCAGCAATGACATACCAATGTTTCAGCGATCCCGGTCGGATCGTTGATCGGGTCGCAGGAGCATCGGTGTGTGCAACCTGGCGTTTTAAGGGTTATTTCTGTAATGAACATCTCCACTGTACAAGACCAGTCATCGTGTGTCGTTCCTTGCCCCCCCTTCCCCCCCGCACAGGGGCAGTAGCTCAGTCACTCCTTCTAACAACTGAGAATTGAACACCACTTTGTCCACCCCACTGTGGCCTGAGAATGATGCCCATCTTTAGGCTCTGCTTCCCCCCCACCCCATCAACGACAGTCATTTCCGGCCGCTGGTTTTACAACTATGCTGAATAAACTGACAAATGGCTGTATAGTATATCAAGAGCTGATTATTGGTAAAAAAAATATTATCCACACAGTTTTCTTGGTCTATTTTTAAAGAGGACCTGCCACCAACCATACATGGTTACAAGCTCCGCCCACAAACAGCCTTGTCTCACATGTCCGTGGTTTCATGGATGTGTGAAACAGGCCTTGCTATTGGACAACCCCTTTAAGTGCTTCAGGGTTCGTAAACAGAAGTGGTTAAAGGTACCCAGTTTCCCGAAAATAAGACTGGTAATTTTTGCTCCCAAAGATGAACTGATATCTTATTTTCAGGGGATGTTTTATTGCAGCCCCCAATACAGTATCCCCATCATCTTCTTGTAGCCCTCATTATGGTATTCCAATCATCTCCTTGAAGACCCCAATACCCCCATTATGGTACCTGCACCGCTCAGTATGGGCGCCGCTCTAAGCTCCCTAGCTGCTGTAAATGTACATTAAACCTCTGGCCAATCAGAGGTCTGCATGTAATGTCATGCACCAACGTTAGCTGCCGGCCTCTGATTGGCCAGCGGCTTAACTAACATCTACAGCAGCTGATAAAGAGCGGCGCTGGAATAAATACATCGGCGGGTACCGGATGACAGATACGGAATAAGTCACAGCTGCATGCTCCGGTCTTCTGATCGGCAGGCATGATTTCCTACAACAAAAATTAGCATGTTTTACGTTTGGGGGAGGGCCTTATATTCAGCAGCGTGGCAAATCCACCCCTAGTACATCTTATTTCAGGGAAACTCTGTAGTACAATCTTCTGATCCGTTCTGCTAGAAAATTGTACCTATTTATGTTTTAAGTGACTGACAAAAAAAGTTGTTTGTGCCAGCGCAGGTGCTTCAAGAGAGAAACCACTGTTTATTCCTGAAACAGCGTTGCTTAGGGAAGCTTTGGCGATTCCACTGGCGTCACTGTAAGCACATACAGTAATATAATACTACAGTGTTCTGCTGTTGTAGTTGGATGTGAATACCCTTTGCTAAGGCCCCTTTCACATCAGCGGTAAACAATGATCGCGGCAGTTTGCGGTGAAAAAAACGCAACTGCCGCGGTTACCGCATAACGGCCGCACTTGCGGTTCACCGGCAGCAAGCCCCATGCAATGTCTATGGGGCTTGCGGCTGGTGCGGTATAGTTGCGGTTTCGGCAGATGGGGCCGTGAAAAAAACGCAATCAGCCGCGGTTTTTCGCAGCCGCAAGTGCCGAAACCGCACTTACCACACACTTACCGCAAGCCCCATAGACATTGCATGGGGCTTGCCACAAGTGAGAGCCGCAAGTGCGGCCGTTATGCGGTAACTGCGACAGTTGCATTTTTTTCACCGAAACTGCCGCGATCAGCGCTTACTGCTGATGTGAAAAGGCCCTAAGACAATCTCCTCTAAAGGAATATAAACAACATTTATGTCTTGGTCACATATTGGTGATGTGTATGATCGCTGAGATACACGAAAATCCTGTGACTGTTCTAATTGTATGATGGTCACATGAGCATTACTGCTCTATTCATTGACTGTTGGACTGACAGCAGAGTGCTTTACTGTTAGTGATTGGGTTGGCAGTTGCTTATGCATGACCTCTGCTCCATTTTAACGCCAGATACTGACCTCCCTATCTCATGATTGGTCAATTACCTGTGGATAGGTTATTAATGTTAATGTTCTAACTCGCTTATTTTGATAAAATGTCAGTCATGTCATTGGTGCTTAATTTCTATATCTGATGTTTTGCATCCTTGTGTGAACTTATATTTTGCGTGTACCTGGCTGGTCCCTTATGATGTAAACCAGCATAGATACAGTTTGGATGTTATACTCTACTCTTTCTCTGGCCCTGCACAAGATAGAATAGTGCATCACCTTTGCAATTAGATTGCCCCTTTTGGTGCACCACTTCTGCAGGTTTTTTTTATTTCATTGCTGTTGTGGTGCTTTAAGTTTAAGTCCCCTGACTTACCGTGTATACTCGCGTATAAGCCGAGTTTTTCAGCCCAAAATTTGGGCTGAAAAGTCCCCCCTCGGCTTATACGCGAGTATATAAATAAATTTAAAAAATACCGCAGCAGCCCCGGAGGTATACAGGCCCCCCATCAAGTTCCAGGGCCCCCCCCCCCCCTTGCGCGCCAGCCTGTAAAGGAAAATCATACTTGCCAGTGTCCAGTCGCGCCGTCCGCAGCTGCCGACACGCGATCCCGGGCTCCATTCAGCGTCTTCCGCACTTCCTGTAGTCGCGGGCAATGACGTCATTGCCCGCGAGCACAGGAAGTCGGAAGCCGGAAGACGCTGAATGGAGCCCGGGATCGCTTGTCGGCAGCTGCGGACGGCGCGACTGGACACTGGCAAGTATGATTTTCCTTTACAGGCTGGCGCGCAAGGGGGGGGGGCCCTGGAACTTGATGGGGGGCCTGTATACCTCCGGGGCTGCGGCTGTGTACAGCCCTGGGGCTGCGGCTGTGTACAGCCCTGGGGCTGCGGCTGTGTACAGCCCTGGGGCTGCGGCTGTGTACAGCCCTGGGGCTGCGGCTGTGTACAGCCCTGGGGCTGCGGCTGCTGTATATACCTCTGGGGCTGCGGCTGCTGTATATACCTCTGGGGCTGCATATACCTCTGGGGCTGCATATACCTCTGGGGCTGCATATACCTCTGGGGCTGCATATACCTCTGGTGTAATAGAATCTGGCACACCAAAAAGAGTCCAAGAACTTCTTTGCAAGATAGATTATTCTTCTATTAATGGTATTCAGACCAGTGTCAAATGTTTCTTCAACAGTAAATTGTAAATTTATCAATCAAACGTTTCGACCGTAGTCTTCTTCTTGTGACAAAAGTGACTTTACATAGAAATGAAGAAAATATAACAGAAATTATTCACATACATCGTATATTACATACATCGTATACAACAATGTCATCAAGGGTTCTTCAATCACCACTTTGTTTGAATACCAAAAGAATTACTGAAAAGAATTATTGAAAAAAAATCCTTACGCCAAGATTTTTCCAAAAATTACATGAATAATAAACATGAATAATGAAAAATAAAAAATAGACAATAGGTCCTATCATAGTGGATAGAAGATGTGTATTACCTGGTTATAATCTTGATAATGAGATAATTACTGTGATTAAACACTCTACACGTTTAATCTAAAAATGAGAAAATGTACATTCAATTAATATCAATAATTATGGATTAATCCAGGAGTATAATATGATAAGCAGAAATATTTCTGAGTGAGCACATTCACTGATCAAGTACAAAAGTACATACTAGGCTGTAAATTATCGGATACCAGCTCTAGTTATGACATAAAAATAAAGTCAAAAATAGTGTACTTGCTGCTATGGTTTACAGAAGCATAAGGAATTCAATATTCCACATATATCAAACAGAGATGTCATACAAAGATGTATTAGTAAGATATGGAGTATTAGAGTACAGGCCTATGTTGTCACACATTCTCTTTAGTATCTGGCTGTATAGTGAAAAAATCTTTTTATATTATTATGTATCCGTATTATAGCTACACAGAATGATATTTATGTAATCAAATACTCATTAGCATAAAATATAAATGATAAATGAATACCTGTGTCTTATAGGGGTTCATATGAACGACCCCATATGCTATAGTCGATTATGCCACTGCTAGATAGAGAAAAGTAAATTAAATAGAGTACTAGGAAAATAGGAGGAACACATAGAGCATTGGAAAAAGAACGCCATAAATCACTGCAGGCAGTGTGTAATACAACTTATATATGTGGAGCGCATACCTGTTGTGGTGCAGGATAAGAAAGCCAGAAACCTACAAACAGTAGAGAAAAGAGGAGAGCCGTCCCAGTCAGAGAAATTCAGAAACCATAATGTGCGCGCTGGAGATCCGAAGCGTCTCCATACTTACTGGACTCGCATGTGTGCAGCGTTGGCGGGGTGTGCGCGGCCATATTAACAGGAAGTATTTATGTGAAAGCGACTCCGTGGACACGCCTCCTGCTTCCTGTAATTGGAACGCAGGCGTGTCCACCCGGAACGCAAGCCGGCGGCGCTCGTTAGAACGTTTAGGTTCAGTAATACGTTGTTACCGGTCCCCTCACATTTCATCACTCATGGCCACCATATTTCACAACTTAGATTTCAAGTCTTAGAACAGGTTCCGTTAGCGAGACGTGGAGGTGACCGTATTAAGAAACTTAAGGAACGGGAATCTTATTGGATTCACCGCTTGCAAACCCTTGAAACCTTGGGCATGAATCGGGAGTATGAGGTGTTCCTCTAACCTACACATGAATGATTTCTCTGTTTTTGTGTTTTTTTTGTGTTTTTTTGCTATTTATCATCCCCATAACCTGGTGGTTGAAGATTTGGGTGGTTATGTACCCTTTAGAGCCTCTTATCAATGATTGGTTGTCACACTTCCTTTCATATATCGATGTATAACATTGCCACATAGAGACTAAAATATTATATATTGACAATTGTGGAAGTATATTACAATTCATCACTAACCTATAGCAATATAATATATTTAGTATTATAAATCCATTCTTAATGTTGATTTTCTCTCCTTTTCCCTTTTTTCCCTTTTCTAGGCATAGAACACTTGTTTTCTTTCACCTCATTACAGAATCGCCACTGTTATGACCGAAAAACTCTAAAGGTACCGTCACACGGGGAGATATCGCCGGCGATGTTGCCGGCAACCGAGGGGCGTGGCCAGGTTGCGGCGACATCGCTGGCGAATTGCCGCGTGTGACAGGGCGATAATCAGGCGATGAATCGCCTGAGTCACATCGCCAGGTTTCCCAACAATGTTGGGAAACCTGGCGATGTTGCTCAGGCGATTCTGCCTGATCGCCCTGTGTAACGCGGCGATCCGCAATGTTACGGGCGATTCCGCCTATATCTAACATTGCGAGTGATCGCTTGCTGGGTTGCTGGGCAACCCAGCGAGCGATAGCCGCGGCAACTAGCCGGCGACATCGCCGGTAAGTTGCTCAGTGTGACATCTCACCGGCGATGTTGTCAGGGATGCGCGCTCCCGCGATCCCCGGCAATATCGCCGGCGAAATGTCCCTGTGTGACGGTACCTTAAGAGACTCTTTACATACAAAGCGCATGCGCGAGTCGCAAAGCCGGTGACGTTCTAACGAGCGCCGCCGGCTTGCGTTCCGGGTGGACACGCCTGCGTTCCAATTACAGGAAGCAGGAGGCGTGTCCACGGAGTCGCTTTCACATAAATACTTCCTGTTAATATGGCCGCGCACACCCCGCCAACGCTGCACACATGCGAGTCCAGTAAGTATGGAGACGCTTCGGATCTCCAGCGCGCACATTATGGTTTCTGAATTTCTCTGACTGGGACGGCTCTCCTCTTTTCTCTACTGTTTGTAGGTTTCTGGCTTTCTTATCCTGCACCACAACAGGTATGCGCTCCACATATATAAGTTGTATTACACACTGCCTGCAGTGATTTATGGCGTTCTTTTTCCAATGCTCTATGTGTTCCTCCTATTTTCCTAGTACTCTATTTAATTTACTTTTCTCTATCTAGCAGTGGCATAATCGACTATAGCATATGGGGTCGTTCATATGAACCCCTATAAGACACAGGTATTCATTTATCATTTATATTTTATGCTAATGAGTATTTGATTACATAAATATCATTCTGTGTAGCTATAATACGGATACATAATAATATAAAAAGATTTTTTCACTATACAGCCAGATACTAAAGAGAATGTGTGACAACATAGGCCTGTACTCTAATACTCCATATCTTACTAATACATCTTTGTATGACATCTCTGTTTGATATATGTGGAATATTGAATTCCTTATGCTTCTGTAAACCATAGCAGCAAGTACACTATTTTTGACTTTATTTTTATGTCATAACTAGAGCTGGTATCCGATAATTTACAGCCTAGTATGTACTTTTGTACTTGATCAGTGAATGTGCTCACTCAGAAATATTTCTGCTTATCATATTATACTCCTGGATTAATCCATAATTATTGATATTAATTGAATGTACATTTTCTCATTTTTAGATTAAACGTGTAGAGTGTTTAATCACAGTAATTATCTCATTATCAAGATTATAACCAGGTAATACACATCTTCTATCCACTATGATAGGACCTATTGTCTATTTTTTATTTTTCATTATTCATGTTTATTATTCATGTAATTTTTGGAAAAATCTTGGCGTAAGGATTTTTTTTTCAATAATTCTTTTCAGTAATTCTTTTGGTATTCAAACAAAGTGGTGATTGAAGAACCCTTGATGACATTGTTGTATACGATGTATGTAATATACGATGTATGTGAATAATTTCTGTTATATTTTCTTCATTTCTATGTAAAGTCACTTTTGTCACAAGAAGACGACTACGGTCGAAACGTTTGATTGATAAATTTACAATTTACTGTTGAAGAAACATTTGACACTGGTCTGAATACCATTAATAAAAGAATAATCTATCTTGCAAAGAAGTTCTTGGACTCTTTTTGGTGTGCCAGATTCTATTACACTATTGATAACAAAAAATCTTCTGAGCACCCTCTTGATTGTGAGCCAACCTTGGATTACTATTGCATATACCTCTGGGGCTGCATATACCTCTGGGGCTGCATATACCTCTGGGGCTGCATATACCTCTGGGGCTGCATATACCTCTGGGGCTGCATATACCTCTGGGGCTGCATATACCTCTGGGGCTGCATATACCTCTGGGGCTGCATATGGGGCTGCATATACCTCTGGGGCTGCTGTATACTACCACTGGGGCTGCTGTATACTACCACTGGGGCTGCTGTATACTACCACTGGGGAGGCTGCTGTATACCTCACTGCTGGGGTTGTATACCTGTGCTGGAGTCCACCCTCGGCTTATACGCGAGTCAATAAGTTTTCCCAGTTTTTGGGGGCAAAAGTAGGGGGGTCGGCTTATACACGGGTCGGCTTATACACGAGTATATACGGTATACTCCTTTTCTGTCAGCTTCATCTATCGCCATCAACGCTCTGGTCGGTCTCTTGTGGTTTGTGACCTGCAGGCAGCTTCAGTGTTTTATGGGGCATGCAGAAGGTTTGAATTCAATGCTGACATAAATGCATTAGGTGCTTGTGACATAACTTTTGACTTTCTGCCAGTCAGAAGTTACGGGCACAAGGTGGAACTACAGCAGTTTTGGTAAGAAGTGAAGCTGCCAGAAACAAAAGTGTGTGACGGGAGCAGGGGACTTGGATTTAAAGCACCACTCCAGCGGTGGGAAAAAAAGACCCACTGGAGAGATGAAATAACATGTAAAATAATGAATAATTTGCTGAATGACATTCTATGCTATGTTTTCATTTTCAAGAAAGCGACAAAGAAGACAGATAAACCGACTGTAGAAGGAAACAATGATCAAGACATAACATCTCTCAGTAATGAAGCTCTCAGGGAGGAGCTGATAAAATATGGAGTGAAAGCTGGTCCTATTTTGGGTATGTTTTTAAAGTAAAACATTTCAGTTTCCCCACTTTTGTTGTATTAGAAAGCCTTACACAAAGTACCTGCAACCGATTTTTCTTTTTTCTCATTTACAGGCAGTACACGGAAAGTTTATGAACAAAGGCTTTCAAAGATGAAGGGGCAGCAAGAAGTGGCATCTATTGTGCCTCCTGTAGCAGACCTGTCAACTACAGATAACAAGCAGAATGGAAATACAGATTCTGGACAGTATAGCGACAATGATGGTAAAGCTTCCATTAAAATTCAAAAGGGTTTTCCACCACTCAGACAACCCCTTCTCAATCCCTAGTTTTCTCCACTTTTAAAATATAAGCTATTCTTACCTCGGACGCTGTTCCAGTGGTGTCAGCTGAGTCTCCTGGGGTTCACAATATTGTCATGTAATCCCTGTCGCCAATCTGCTTCACTGCCATCTACTTCAGCCAAATTGAACTTCTGGAAGAAGCGAGAGGGCTGTCACACCTCTCCCTTTCTCCAGATGTCTGATTTGCCCAAGGGAGAAGACAGTGAAGCCGATTGGTCACAGGGATTACATGACATAATGTTGTGAAATCCAGAGAGTCAATGATAGCTGTTATTTTACTCAAGGGCAAACTGGGATTGAGAATGGGTTGTCTGAGTAGTGAACAAACCCTTTTCAGGACTCAGTATTGCAACCTATAAAACTTAATGAGTTAATGAGGAAACCAAAAGATTAAACCTCAAAAAAAGATAATCATTTAGCTTTCAAGTATATATTTTAAGGGCCACTTTACACACACCAACTTATCTGTCCAACTTACTGGTTGCAGTGAAATCATGGACACATTGTTCCATTTGTACACAGCCACCAAATAGAGCAATGTGTCCATGATTTCACTGCAACCAGTAAGTTGGTCAGAAGTTGGACAGATAAGTTGGTGTGTGTAAAGTGGCCATAAGGCTATGTTCATACGTGGCATATTTGCTGCGTCTTACTGCCTTCACACACTTTTTTTGCGCTTGTGTAAATGCAGTGAAACGCATTCCAGCAAAAGCTATGGCTTTTGCTGAAATGCGTTCACACGTTGCGCTTTTGCATGTATTTTTGTGCATGCACTTTCACTGCAAAAGCACGTGCGCACGAAAAGATTGACCGTGTCAATACTTTTGCACTTTTTTTCAGTGTGCTTTTTTCATAGTCCACATGATAAAATGGGCTTGGCAAAAGCGCACTGTGTGAATGCAGTTGCGCAAAAAAATGCAGCAAATACGCCACGTGTGAACGTAGCCTAATATAGCAAGACTGGCTCTGCCTATTTAATGATGGGTGCACACTAATTTTGTTTTTTATTATTATTATTTTTTTATGTATGTTTGGAAAAACACTTGCTGTTCATTTCCAAAGTTAAACCATTTTGTAGATTTACATGTTCAGACTTATGAGGTGTGTTTTTTTTTTTTTTTTTTTTTAACCTCTTTCATCTTTGAAGTACACATGATGGAGGAAAAAGTGTATGTCACTTCTTTAAGGTGTCACATGAAGCAAATCGCTCTAGAATAGGCACTGTGTTGACACGGGGGTCAGTGGGTGGTCCCATCCGCTGGCCTGGCCGCTTTTAGAAAGACCGCATGGACCAGGGTTCATCCCAACTGAACGCCCAAACTCCTTAACCGTGGGCGGATCACTACTCAGACAACACAGGGTGAGGGAACCACAATAGTAAGACTATTGGATCCCCAACAGTTAAAGGCTTATAACACATAACCAAGCAAAACCTAAAATGAAACCGGTAACACAGTCTCAACTTTTCGCTGGCTCACCAGGGATTATAATGTTTTGGGCTCCCAGGGCCACTTGCTCCAATCCAGCAGCACCCACTGAGAAAGGAATAACAGCAAATATAGAAGCTAACCGAGCATAGCAAAGTCTGTAGCTAGGTGACCAAACTATGCCAACCAGGGTATCTTCTTTAAGTAGTCTCTTGTGTACCTCTAGCTGGGGCTGAAGTCCCTAGACTGAGGCCACAAAGCATATCAACTCTTGGTTAATGAACAGGCCACTTGTATACCCCGAGCACTCATTTTACAACATTAGGGATTTCAGAATTGGTGGAATAAGATTGTGCTCTCATAGGCTGGATTTCAAGCTGCGTACAAAATATCCCTAAGTCATGAGTCTCTTAACTGAGTGGATGAGGGGGTCAGGTAATTTACATTCAATTAGCCATATACAACCTTAGAACAATAAAAGACTTGCATACTTGAATGCAGAATGCAAGCCCGCAAACTCAGGGTCCTCTCCCTTCTGTACCAGTCTTTCATTGTTAATTTGTTTACTGTAAACTGTGTCTATAATTTTGTATGTAATCCCTACTCATGTACAGCACCATGGAATTAATGATGCTATATAAATAAATATAATTTTTTATTTATATAGTGCCAACATATTCTGCAGCACTTTACAGTTCAGAGGGTATATGATACAATAATATATAATGAAATACAATATGAGACCATACAAATATAACAATACAGACCATATGAGACAAAAAATAAATACATCACTGAGCCCTTTAGGAGTGAGGTCCCTGCTTACAATCTATGAGGAAATAGGGGAGACACAAAAGGAAATAGTAACAAATGCTGTCATATATGATCCAGCTATCAATATAATAAGGGATTCACATAATGCTGCTTGAACTGTTCACCAGCCAGGATCTGTACAAATACAGATAAAGTGCTATAAGATGCATGGGGTGTAGAAAGATGACACGAGGCCAGATTTGGAGAAGGACAGAATGGGAATAGTTAAATAGATGAGGTGAGGTGGTAGGCTAGTCTAAAGAGATGTTTTCTGATCATCATAATGGGAGACCCAGACAATGGGGTTTAGGGCACTGCCCTCCGGAGGCCACACTAGGTACTACAAATTTGTAGTCACCGCCCACTCCGCTTATAAACCCCTACCGCAGGAGATATCCTCAGTTTTAAACTTAGTGTGCTCGGAGGATCACACGCTTTGCCTGCACTTCACTGCATTCTCACAGCTTACGTGATGGCGTATGAAGACAAGGTAAAGGGTCCCGGTCGGGGACCTCCGGCAGTCTCCCTGCTCACCTTCGAGGAACACGCAGGTCGAGGTACCGGAGGGACTAGAGCCTGGACACAGGGTGTTCTCCCGGTACGCTGCCGCGCTCCTTCCCATCCCCCCTGGGGGCTCTGGAAAGTGGGAGACAGGAGCCTTGCACAGCTCCGCTCCGTCCGAGGCCTCCCTAAATGGTGCTTACAGACCGGACTGGAGCCAGCCCAGTCCGAGGCCTCCCTAAATGGTGCTTACAGACCGGACTGGCGCTGCATCCCCCGTCCGAGGCCTCCCTAATGGTGCTTACAGACCGGACCGGCACTGAGGTACCCTGTGTGTCTCCAGTGTGCCTGGGGGTAGTGTCTGGACCTGATGTGTCCTGGCACTCAGACCGCGAGCAACCCCTCGGGTCCGCGGTTCTGGCGGTGTACCCTGTGCTGGGGTCACCCTGGCTGACCGCCCTGTGTTTTCACAGGGGCTGCGGCTGTGGGCTTCAGACTTTGTCTACAGCCTTGGGTATTGTTTATGATACCTCCCGCGCTGCGGGCTCCGGCGCCTACATTACTCAAATGGCTGCCTGGAGAGATGTGGAGCAGCCCAGGTGGTGACATCGATGGGCGTGTGTGTGTGCTTCCCGCGCGTTCTCGGCTCCGCCTTCAGCTTGCCCGGCGGCGGCCATCTTTCTCCCTCACTTCCCGGCTGGGATCTGTTGAGAGTGCATTGCTGCACTCCCGGGGAAACGAGAGTTCACCTCGCGGAGGCCACACACACACATCGCTCCATTCCCACTGCACTGCTGCGGTTGGTAAGCCACCGGTGTACCGGTATTTTTTCCTGTGTGGCTTATTTCCCCCTACTGTGGGTATGTCCTCAGGTAGGAAAAGTGCTGCAAAGGCGGCCAGTAACACCTCTGCCTGTGCTACATGCAACGGGACGCTGGTTGGGGGGTCCTGCAATAATTGCGGACGCCCAGAAGCCCGGACTGACACTGCTGAGTTGTCGGCTCCGGTGCTGTACCCTGAGGTTCAGGTGATCCCAGGGCCATGGGATAAACAGAATAAGATCAATGAATCTATGTTGTCCCAATTGTCCTCCATGTCGCAATCCCTGGAGGCACTAACTAGGAGACTGGAACATCCAGCGGCTCCTTCAAGCTACCCCCGGGTGTCTCCTTCTCCCACTGTGAGACCCCTTAAGCGGGCTCGCCGGGACGATTCGCCCGAACTCCAGACCCTCTCTGAGGAGGAGCGTCACTCTGAGGGTGACGAGGATGATGGGGGTTCAATCCTCGGGTCTGTGTCAGAGCCACCAGAAGGGGTGGAGGATCTGGTGTCCTCCATCAACGAGACTTTACATCTCGTGGCACCCCCTGAGGAGGTTGAGGTTCACCCGAAGGAGGTCTATCAATGGTTACAACCGGAGGCTAGACCATGTGGCTCCTTTATGGACCACACTAATTTTGGAAGGGTGGTTAGAGCACCCAGGGTTCACCCTGGGCGGCGTTATGTCCGCAAAACTAAGGACACTCGCTTCCCCTTCCCCCAGGAGGTGCTTCAGGAGTGGTCGCAGTCCCCAAAGGTGGACGCTTCCATGACCAGGATTGCTGCACGCTCCCTTTTCTCTGCCTCTGATAGCTCCTCATTGAAGGACGCGACAGACAGACAGGTCGAACAACTCGCCAAGTCGTCTTATGAGGCTGTAGGGTCTTCATTCGCCCCTAATTTTGCTGCGGTCTGGACCTTGCAGGCGATCTCCACCTGCTTGGATGGTATCGCTGACCTGGCAGGGTCCAGTTCGGAGGTCCTGGCACTTACCGATAGGGCGAGAGCCTATGCGGATTACGCCAGGACGGCAACCCTGGAGACTGCCACTCGCTCTGCTGTGGCCTCTGCCAATGCTATAGCGATCCGCAGATTGTTGTGGCTGCGTCTATGGGACTCAGATGCCACGTCTAAGAACATTTTGCAAAATCTTCCATTCTCTGGTGACAGGCTTTTTGGTACCGAGCTGGACAAGCTGATCAAGGATTCTGCGGAGTCTAAGATACCACAGAACAAACCTAAGCCACGGTATACTGTGAAAAGGAACCCTAAACAGTGGTCCTTTCGTTCCAACTCCCAGTCATCAACGTTGTCTGCTCGCGCGGACCGTGGGGGCAAGCCCTCTACTCAGTGGCGCCCCAAGGGTCGTCAAAAGAAGCCGACGGGGGCAGCAGCTGCCACCCCCAAACCCGCTTCCACATGACTCGCTCTCTCGTCCTACCTCCCCACAGGTGGGGGGCCGCCTGTCCCGATTTCAGGACAGATGGCTACTTCACGTTCAAGATCAGTGGGTCCGAGACGTAGTCTCGCGAGGTTACAGGATAGAGTTGACGTCGCGGCCGACGCACCGATTCCATCGGTCTGTTCCAGCTCCAGACAAGACTCGGGCCTTTTATCTGGTGTTGGAGGGACTCCGCAGAGACGGAGTAGTGGTTCCAGTGCCTACGGGGGAGAGGTTCCGGGGTTTTTACTCCAACCTCTTTATCGTCCCGAAGAAGGACGGCTCTTTTCGCCCGGTTCTGGACCTCAAGTTGTTCAACCGTCACGTGTTGGTTCGGAAGTTCCGTATGGAATCCCTGCGCTCCGTGATCGCGGCTGTGTCACAGGGAGACTTCCTAGCGTCCATAGATATCCATCCAATCAGGAGTACGCGATCTTCTCCTGTCACCGCACTCATCCCTACGGGTGTTGATGAAGCTGGTGGGACGCATGGTGGCAGAAATAGAGGCGGTGCCTTTTGCACAATTTCGCCTCCGTCCTCTCCAACTGGAAATTCTTCGCAGGTGGGACAAGAGGACGTCCTCTCTGAATTGGCTGGTGGTTCTTTCCCAACCGACCAGGGATTCCCTGCAGTGGTGGCTCCAGCCAAGTCACCTGTCGCGGGGCCGGTCCTTCCTCAAACCATCTTGGTTAGTGGTGACCACCGACGCCAGTCTAAAGGGCTGGGGGGCGGTGTTCTTACACCACAGGGCTCAAGGCCTCTGGACACAGTCGGAGTCGACGTTGCAAATCAACGTGCTGGAGATCAGGGCGGTCTATCTAGCACTCCTGGCTTTTCAGGTGTTCCTGTCAGGACAACCCATTCGGGTTCAGTCCGACAATGCGACGACCGTCGCCTATATAAACCATCAGGGAGGAACCAGGAGTGCACAGGCCTTGGCAGAAGTCCACCGCATTCTATCCTGGGTGGAAGACAACAACTGCCTGATATCCGCAGTTTACATACCAGGTGTCGAGAATTGGGAGGCCGATTACCTGAGCCGACAGGGGATGGACGCCGGAGAGTGGTCTCTTCATCCGGACGTCTTCCGGGACATCTGCTGCAGATGGGGCACCCCGGACGTGGATCTGATGGCATCGCGGCTGAATCATCAGGTGCCGCAATACATGGCGAGATCGTGGGACCCTCAGTCTCTGGGGGCAGATGCCTTGATCCTGCGTTGGTCCAGCTTCCAGCTACCATATGTGTTCCCGCCTCTGGCACTGATTCCCAAGGTTCTGTGGAAAATCAAGACGGAATGCCGCACAGCCATTCTAGTGGCTCCGGATTGGCCCAGGAGGTCCTGGTATCCGGATCTGTGGCAACTGTCAGGCGGGAACCGGTGGGCTCTTCCAGAACGGGCAGATCTTCTCGCGCAAGGCCCCTTCTTCCACCTCAATTCCAGGGCCCTCAGGTTGACTGCATGGCTCTTGAGGCCTGGCTTCTGACGTCCAGGGGGTTCTCTCCTACTGTGGTTGCCACTATGAATCGAGCTAGAAAGCCCGTATCAAGAAAGATATACCACAGAACGTGGAAAATCTTTTTCACATGGTGCGCCTCTAGTGGACGGTCACCTTGGCCTTGGTCGATCCAGACTCTGTTGGCTTTTTTGCAATCGGGTTTGGAGTTGGGCCTATCCCTCAGTTCCCTGAAGGGTCAGGTATCAGCGCTGTCTGTACTGTTTGACAGACGCTTGGCACTCCTCCCAAAGGTCCGTCAATTTCTGCAGGGGGTGTCTCGGGTGGTCCCGCCGTATAGGCAACCGCTGGACCCTTGGGACCTCAACATGGTTCTGGCGGCCTTACAGAAACCGCCTTTTGAGCCACTGAGAGAAGTTTCCCTCTCTTATCTGTCACAGAAAGTAGTCTTTCTGGTGGCAATAACGTCTCTAAGACGGGTCTCAGAATTGGCTGCACTATCGTGTAAGTCACCCTTCCTGGTGGTTCACCAAGACAAGGTGGTGTTACGCCCGCGGGCAGAATTCTTGCCAAAGGTGGTTTCCTCTTTTCACTTGAACCAAGAGATTGTTCTCCCATCATTTTGTCCCGCTCCTGTTCACCAGGTTGAGCGTGACCTCCACACTCTGGATCTCGTGAGGGCTGTACGCATTTATGTGTCCAGGACTGCCTCCTTCCGGAGTTCGGACTCTTTGTTCGTACTTACGGCAGGTCGCTGTAAGGGGTCCGCGGCGTCAAAATCAACCTTGGCCAGATGGATCAAGGCACCCATTCAAGAGGCCTACCGTTCTTCTGGTTTACCTCTCCCGGTGGGTTTGAAGGCGCACTCGACCAGAGCAGTCGGTGCCTCCTGGGCTTTGCGACATCGCGCTTCTGCTCTGCAGGTGTGTCAGGCGGCCACCTGGTCCAGCCTGCACACTTTCTCTAAGCACTATATGGTGCATGCCCATGCCTCTGCGGATGCAAGTTTGGGCAGGCGGGTCCTCCAGGCGGCGGTTGCCCACCTTTGAGGGGGACCGTATATCTCAACGTCTTTTGAGGAACTCTTCCCGCCCTGGGGTTTGCTTTAGGACATCCCCATTGTCTGGGTCTCCCATTATGATGATCAGAAAAAAGAGAATTTTGTTTACGTACCGTAAATTCTTTTTTCTTGAATCATCAATGGGAGACCCAGCACCCACCCAGTGTTCCGTTGGATGTTATTTCTTTGGGACTGTTCCCTGTTGGGACAGCATGTTGGTTTCGGGTTGTTGCACTGTCTGTGCACGGTCTTCCCGAATTGTTCGGGTGTGGTTTGCCTCCTCGCAGCTTATGGACCAAACTGAGGATATCTCCTGCGGTAGGGGTTTATAAGCGGAGTGTGCGGTGACTACAAATTTGTAGTACCTAGTGTGGCCTCCGGAGGGCAGTGCCCTAAACCCCATTGTCTGGGTCTCCCATTGATGATTCAAGAAAAAAGAATTTACGGTACGTAAACAAAATTCTCTTTTTTTTTAACGCTCACTTAAAGCTATAGAAATTTTGGAATTGAAGTGTTCTTGGTAATCTGTTCCAGAGAATTGCTGCAGTTCGTGAGATGTCCTGGAGACGGGAGTGGGAGGTTCGGATTGTAGATGATGTCAGTTTTAGGTTACTTGCGGAACGGAGGGCACGTGTAGGGCGATAGACAGAGATTAGGGAGGAGATATAGGGTGGTGCAGAACTGGAGGTCTTTGTGGGTCAGAGTGATAATTTTATATTGTATTCTGTAGCGGATGGGCAGCCAGTGCAGTGACTGGCACAAGATAGAGGCATTGGTGAAGCGCTTGGAGAGGAATATAATCCTGGCTGCTGCATTCAGGATGGATTGGAGAGGAGAGAGTTTAATAAGGGGGAGACCAATTAGTAGAGAATTGCAGTAATCCAGATGAGAATGAATAAGGACGACAATTAAGGGCTGCTTTACACACACAGATATCTGTGACCAACTTCTGAACAGATGTCTGGTTGCAATGAAATCATGGACACATTGCTCCATTTTGTACACAGCCACAAAATGAAACAATGTGTCCATGATTTCACTGCAACCAGACATCTGTTCAGAAGTTGGTCACAGATATCTGTGTGTGTGTAAAGCGGCCCTAATGGCCACTTTACACGTCCCAACGTCGGTCCGATATTGGATCCAACGCCGCGGGAGCACGCTTTTTCCGGGCAGAATTCCAAGATCGCATATGATTGCAAAGTATTCACTGATCTCGGGGAGACCAGTCCAAGAAAACACTGCGGGCAGCTGGCTAAAGCGCTCAAACACAGTGAATTCCTAGGCACATTGCCCCCTGGGAAATATGAACATGCAAATAGAGTCTGTGGAGCCTCGGTTAGGAGTCTCAAACACAGGACTAGCCTTGCGGAGAACACCATAACCACCAAATGAAGTGGCCCTTTAAGTCAATATCCAACTCTTTTACAAGTTTACAGATATGACAAGGGAATACCAAGGCCAGGTATCCATCCACATACAGCTGTTTCGGGGTGTTGCCCCTCATCAGTGTGGAGTAGGATTCTGGCTAGGTGGGAGCAAGGCCTAGTAGACCAACATCACAAAGCATTCACTGATCTCAGGGAGACCAGTCCAAGAAAACACTGCCACCCCTTGGCTGGGTCTTTCCCTGGAGGGATATATGGCTAGTCCTGTGTTTGAGACTCCTCACCGAGGCTCCACAGACTCTATTTGCATGTTCATATTTCCCAGGGGGCAATGTGCCTAGGAATTCACTGTGTTTGAGTGCTTTAGCCAGCTGCCCGCAGTGTTTTCTTGGACTGGTCTCCCTGAGATCAGTGAATACTTTGCAATCTTGGTCTACTAGGCCTTGCTCCCACCTAGCCAGAATCCTACTCCACACTGATGAGGGGCAACATCCCGAAACAGCTGTATGTGGATGGATACCTGGCCTTGGTATTCCCTTGTCATATCTGTAAACTTGTAAAAGAGTTGGATATTGACTTAAAGGGCCACTTCATTTGGTGGTTATGGTGTTCTCCGCAAGGAGCCACCCCTTGGCTGGGTCCTTCCCTGGAGGGATATATGGCTAGTCCTGTGTTTGAGACTCCTAACCGAGGCTCCACAGACTCTATTTGCAAGATCGCATATGAGATGTTACACAGCGCGATATCGGCAGGCAACGCTCCAACGATGTGTACGCCCCCTTGTACGGCCAACCCAGGAACGACCATTTAACATGGGAGAGAATAGGGGACGTTGTACTTCACATCGTAGTTAGGCTTTTACACAGCCCGATCCGTCCACAACGTCCAACCAATATGGGGCCATTGGAGAGCAGGCTCATTTGATCCCCGATATCGTTTTGGCATCGTATTGGACGTTTAAACCATACAACGCACCAACGATATCGGGGCCAACGCACGAACCACGTGACTTTTGGTCGCAGTTGGACGCCGATATCGGGACGTGTAAAGTGGCCATAAGAGTTTTTCAGAGTCAACAGTAAGAAAAGGTCGAATTCTAGAAATGTTATGGAGGTGTAAGTGACATGAGCGAGCGAGTGACCGGATGTGGGGAGTAAAGAAGAGATTTGGGTCAAATATAACCTCAAGACAGCGGGCGTACTGCTGAGGACTAATGGTAGAACCATATACAGAAATGCCAATAATAATAATACTTAAAGGGATCCTGTCACCCCAAAACACCTCTAAACCTATTAAAACCTGTCCCTAGAGCATATTAACACTTTCCCTACACTCCTTTTAGCTCCTAAATGCCCTTAGTCAAAGTGAAGAAAAACGTTATAATAGTACCTGATTAGTGATGATAATGAGTGACTATCTATTCATAGTCACTCATCAAGGCAGCCCCTCTTCTTCATATCACGCCTATTCAGGCGTGATCGTCATCCTAGATTCAAAATCGCGCCTCCCTGCGCGCCTCCCCACTCTCCCATAGCGTCCGTGCTTCATTGTGGGGCTGTATGACGCGATCCGCGTCATTCCCGGCGTCGGGTGACGTATTTGCAGCTGCGCCGCGCTTTCAGCTTCAAAATACGCACTGGGCATGCGCAGTGCGGGACTTGAAGCTGACAGCGCGGCGCGGCTGCAAATACGTCACCCGACGCCGGGAATGACGCGGATCGCGTCATACAGCCCCACAATGAAGCACGGACGCTATGGGAGAGTGGGGAGGCGCGATTTTGAATCTAGGATGACGATCACGCCTGAATAGGCGTGATATGAAGAAGAGGGGCTGCCTTGATGAGTGACTATGAATAGATAGTCACTCATTATCATCACTAATCAGGTACTATTATAACGTTTTTCTTCACTTTGACTAAGGGCATTTAGGAGCTAAAAGGAGTGTAGGGAAAGTGTTAATATGCTCTAGGGACAGGTTTTAATAGGTTTAGAGGTGTTTTGGGGGTGACAGGATCCCTTTAATTCTCTTTAAGTCATGACCGTCTCTGACAGAGGGGGTGAGATAATTATATTAGTAATACGCAAACTTTGGACAATGAAGAGGGCAGAAACTGACTGATTTATCATTAGTTAACAAACAAAAGCCCATCATGTCTGGCTTGTTTAAAGGGGAACTCCGTGGAGAGAAAACATTTTAGTACAGTCCCTGCCTTGCTACGTGATGAAGCAGAGCTGTACACTGCACCTCCAGGATCTATAGATTTCTTATAAATTGATTAAAATCATACCTGCTTCTTGGCTCTGACACCAGCCCCATCCCCATGGGACAGAGCATTTCAGCATGTCAGCTTCATGCAGGAGCAGAAAGCTAGAAGCCCCAGGATCATCCTACATTCCATCCCCCTCACACTTCTGTATCGGAAGGGGGCGTGGCTGCCGGCCCCATGGTCACACTATAATCCTGCCCCTGATATACCATCCAATGTGACAGTCTAGGCTTGAAATGGCAATCATGTCACATAGCTGAATGAAGAAAGAAGAATGCAAAAAGGAAAATGCAAGAGCTGACATACTGCAGATCTGAAAAAATTATTTGTAGGTTCATATCTGCAAGGAAAAATAAGCAGTAGCATTACCATAACATTTTAGGAATCTCAATCACTTTCCTGATACTGTCAAATGCTGCATTTTTGTTTGTCTGCACAACTGCATGGACAAACTGAAGGTTGTGAACAAGCATACATGTAGTGCATGTTGCAATTCTTTACACATGGACCTGAGGTGTCACATAAGCCTAAAACTGCCTGGGTACAAGACCACAACACAAACAGAAAGTGCCTTCACATGGATTGATACAGTATTATGGTTTATTGTGTGTGTATGTATAATATATTCCTAGATTTAGATTGTCTTATATGATATGAATCTATAACACTGGGGAACACAATTTTTTAGGAGTTAGGTCAGATAACTGTTCTTAATTAATTTTTGGATGCTGAATCCAGAAATGATCTGTTTTTCTCTATGACATCAAGTTTTTCAACTATAGGATTTTTGTCTTCTCAAAAATATGTAAACTACTGTACCTAAAAAGTGTTTTGTTATTTTTTAAATAGTACAAATATGAACAAAAAATGAAATGTATAAGAAATAGGCATGACAAATATGTTTTTTAACACTATCATGTTTTTTACAAAGGATATATATATATAATATATATTGTAATCAGATAACAAGTCCTATTACAGATATCTATTACACAAAGGTTGTCCTTACAATGTATGTCGTATGATTGGCCATTGGCCAGAATGGGCCCCTCCTATACATAACAATTATCTCACCAAGCAAAGTAGGAGGTTTCAAGCCCTTTTGTAATGATTATATATATCAAAAATCACGTGTGCTATGTTTTTCAATATGAATTTATTAAAGTATTAAATACATATACAGTTCATTACATAGCATATATAGGGGATATACATAAGTTAGGTTTTTATTTATTTCATATGTGATCAAAATTAATGTGAGGTTGTGACCATTAAAATTTTCCCAGGTATAGGAAACATCCCTTCTAATTGGACTTGAGGTAGAGGAAGGGAGTAGTTCAGTACAAGTTACATCCCTATACGTATACTATGCATGTAAATTGTAGATCATATCAGGTATTGAAGACAACCATGTGGTATGTGTGTTACCTCCAGGGGAGAGGTCCTGCGGAGCAATGCTGGATAATATCCTGTGCAGAGATCCTGCAGTTCCTCTGCCCCTGGGGGAGCACAGACCCCAGCTCGCCTCATGTAATATACACATGTACAGTATCTACATCAGGGGTGTAGATTTGATCCTCCTCCCACCTCCTCTAACACTTACCCATGTCCTAAGGGAAATGAGTGTCCAGGTGCCCCCAGATGCGTTTCGCTTATTGCTTTCTCAATGGGGTCCGTACTGCAAATGCCAGACGGCATCTGTTTATATTAACACTGTGCTCCTGCACGTGTATCCCATTTCCGCTCCGCCTCCACCACGCCGACCCGCGGCCAATCCCGAGGCCGGAGAGTCAGTGGCCACCTGATCTCATCCAGCCTATCAGGGATGCCTGCGAAGTCGCTGGGGGGCGGGAGCGGATGTTGTATCTAGGATTCCTCACCAATGGCATTGTACCCAGGGCGGAAGTGCCATTTCCACCATTTTAGATACTGGTGTCCCATAGGATCACCAGGATGACCTCATATGAGGGCGGAAATCAGCATTCCGCCATATTGGGTATGGGCACCGCACAAAAATACCCTCAATTAACATTTATTAGAGGTAATAGGGAGAGATTAAGACCGAGGGGAAGTGTATATAGATGGTTTAAACCTAGATTAGACCGGGCGATTTCCCATTCACCCCATATGATGTGTACGTCCGTTGTACATTCCCTCCCGCGGTATTTTGAGGCTACAAATTTACCTTGGACTTGCGTCAGACTACCAACACCCATTCATCCATGAAACCATGGACCAACAGGAGTGGCAGCGCGCGCATCTCCCTCCACCTCTATACTACATACCCAGTCGTTGCTACATCTGGATATACAACTTTAATAAATTCATATTGAAAAACATAGCACACGTGATTTTTGATATATATAATCATTACAAAAGGGCTTGAAACCTCCTACTTTATTACAGATATCAGTGCAATTATGCTTCTCTGGCAGCTAAGTTGTGGAGGAAAAACTTGACGTGCTAGAAAAAAAACTGACTACATTTTTGGAGTCAGCATGCCAATTTTAGTGTTAATCAG
>JARQOC010000455.1:0-79415 GCA_033576535.1 Allobates femoralis | reverse complement strand
CTCCCCTCCAGCCTCCGCTCTCCCCTCCAGCCTCTCCCCTCCAGCCTCCGCCCTCCGCCTCCCCTCCCCCTCCAGCCTCTGCTCCCCCTCCAGCCTCCGCTCTCCACTCCAGCCTCCGCTTCCCCTCCAGCCTCTGCCCTCCAGCCTCCGCTTTCCCCTTAGCCTCCGTTCTCCCCTCCAGCCTCCGCCCTCCAGCCTCCGCTCTCCCCTCCAGCCTCCGCTCTACCCTCCAGCCTCTGCCCTCCAGCCTCCGCCTCCCCTCCAGCCTCCGCCCTCCACCTCCGCTCTCCCCTACAGCCTCCGCCCTCCAGCCTCCCCTCTCCCCTCCAGCCTCCCCTCTCCCCTCCAGCCTCCGCCTCCCTCCAGCCTCCGCCTCCCCTCGCTCTCCCCTCCAGCTTCCCCCTCCAGCCTCCCCTCTCCCTCCAGCCTCCGCCCTCCAGCCTCCGCTCTCCCCTCCAGCCTCCGCTCTCCCCTCCAGCCTCGCTCTCCACTCCAGCCTCCGCTTCCACTCCAGCCTCCGCTTCCCTCCAGCCTCTGCCCTCCAGCCTCCACTCTCCCCTCCAGCCTCCGCTCTCCCCTCCAGCTTGCCCTCAGCCTCCGCTCTCCCCTAAAGCCTCCGCTCTCCCTCCAGCCTCGCTCTCCCCTCCAGCCTCTGCTCTCCCCTCGCCTCGCCTCCCCTCCAGCCTCCGCTCTCTCCTCCAGCCTCCCCCCTAGCCTCCGCTCTCCCCTCCAGCCTCTGCTCTCCCTCCAGCCTCCGCTCTCCCTCCAGCCTCCGCCTCCAGCCTCTGCTCTCCCCTCCAGCCTCGCTCTCCCCTCCAGCCTCCCCCTCCATCCCTCCCTCCAGCCTCCGCCCTCCAGCTCCGCTCTCCCCTCAGCCCCTTCCCTCAGCCTCCGCCCTCCAGCCTCCGCTCTCCCTCCAGCCTCCACCTTCAGCCTCTGCTCTCCCCTCCAGCCTCCACTCTCCCCTCAGCCTCCACCTCCAGCCTCTCGCTCTCCCCTCCAGCCTCCCCCTCCAGCCTGCGTTCTCACTCCAGCTCCGCTCTCCCCTCCAACCTCCGCCTCAGCCACCTCTCACTCCAGCCTCTGCTCCCCTCCAGCCTCCGCTCTCCCTCCAGCCTCCGCTCCCTCCAGCTCTGCCCACCAGCCTCCGCTCTCCCCTCCAGCCTCGCTCTCCCCTCCAGCCTCCGCTCTCCCCTCCAGCCTCCGCCCGCTCCAGCCTCCGCTTTCCCCTCCAGCCTCCACTCTCCCCTCCAGCCTCTGCTCTCCCCTCCAGCCTCTGCTCTCCCTCCAGCCTCCGCTCTCCCCTCCAGCCTCCGCCCTCCAGCTCCGCTCCCCTCCAGCCTCCGCTCTCCCCTCCAGCCTTGCTCTCCCCTCCAGCCTCCGCTCTCCCCTCCAGCCTCCGCCCTCCAGCCTCGCTCTCCTCCAGCCTCCGCTCTCCCCTCCAGCCTCCAGCCCTCAGCCTCCACTCTCCCCTCCAGCCTCCGCCCTCCGCCTCCCCTCTCCCCTCCAGCCTCGCTTCCCCTCAGCCTCCGCCCTCCAGCCTCCGCTCTCCCCTCCAGCCTCCGCTTCACCCCTGCTCTCCCCCTCCAGCCTCGCTCTCCCTCCAGCCTCCACTCTCCCCTCAGCTCCGCCTCCAGCCTCCCTCTCCCCTCCAGCCTCGCCCTCCAGCCTCCGCTTCTCCACTCCAGCCTCCGCTCTCCCCTCCAGCCTCCGCCCTCCAGCTCTCACTCTCCCTCAGCCTCCGCCCTCAGCCTCCGCTCTCCCCTCCAGCCTCCGCTCTCCCATCCAGCCTCCATCTCCCCTCCAGCCTCCCCCCTCCAGCCTCCGCTCTCCCTCCAGCCTCCACCCTCCAGCCTTCGCTCTCCACTCCAGCCTCCGCTCTCCCTCCAGCCTGCCCCCTCCGCTCTCCCTCCAGCCTCCGCCCTCCAGCCTCCCCTCTCCCCTCCAGCCTCTGCTCCCCTCCAGCCTCCGCTCTCCACTCCAGCCTCCGCTTCCCCTCCAGCTCTGCCCTCCAGCCTCCGCTCTCCCCTTTAGCCTCCGCTCTCCCTCCAGCCTCCGCCCTCCAGCCTCCGCCCCTCTCAGCCTCCGCTCTCCCCTCCACCTTCGCCCTCGCCTCGTCTCCCTCCAGCCTCCGCCTCCAGCCTCCGCACAGCCTCTGCTCTCACCTCCAGCCTCCGCTCTCCCCTCCAGCCTCCGCTCACACCTCCTCCCTCCGTCCTCCAGCCTCCGCTCTCCCGTCCAGCCTCCGCCCTCCAGCCTCCGCTCTCCCCTCCAGCCTCCGCTCTCCCCTCCAGCCTCCGCCCTCCAGCCTCTGCTCTCCCCTCCAGCCTCCGCTTTCCCCTCCAGCCTCCGCCCTCCAGCCTCCGCTCTCCCCTCCAGCTTCCGCTCTCCCCTCTAGCCTCCGCCCTCCAGCCTTAGCTCTCCCCTCCAGCCTCCGCCCTCCAGCCTCCGCTCTCCCCTCCAGCCTCCGCTCTCCCCTCCAGCCTCCGCTCTCCCCTCTCCCTCCAGCTTCCGCCCTTCCCTCCAGCCTCCGCTCTCCCCTCCAGCCTCCGCTCTCCCCTCCAGCCTCCGCTTTCCTCACCCCTCCATATGCAATGTACAGTATGTGTATATATGTGTGTATGTAGTCACTTCCGTCACTTTGTACGCACTTCCCTCACTTTGTCCACACTTCCCTCACTTTGTTCGCACACATACACACACACACACACTCCGCTATACTTACCACCGGCCCTGCATCAGCCGCCTAGATCCTCAATCGACATGTCGCCACCCCCGAACTACTGGATCCAATATAGCGTCCAAGTCTCGCCAAACTTCCTGGACGCCATATTGGATCCAGTCGTCCACGGGCGGCGACATGTCAACTCAGGATCCAGCCGCCAGGGAAGACGCAGGGTCGGTGCTAACTATAGCGCAGTGTGTGTATGTTTGTGTGTGTGTGTATGTATGTATGTGTGTGCTGACCACTCTGCCTACGGCACTGCGCTCACCACTCTGCCCACGACTCTGCGCTGACCACTCTGCCCACGCCACTGTGCTGACCAATCTCACCGCACTCACTGCTAACGACTGAGCCACCGCACTCACTGCTAACCACTGAGCCACCGCACTCACTGCTAACCACTGAGCCACCGCACTCACTGCTAACCACTGAGCCACCACACTCACTGCTAACCACTGAGCCACCGCACTCACTGTTAACCACTGAGCCACCGCACTCACTGCTAACCACTGAGGCACCGCACTCACTGCTAACCACTGAGCCACCGCACTCACTGCTAACCACTGAGCCAACGCACTCACTAACCACAGAGCCACCGCACTCATTGCTAACCACTGAGCCACCGCACTCACTGCTAACCACTGAGCCACCGCACTCACTGCTAACCACTGAGCCACCGCACTCACTGCTAACCACTGAGCCACCGCACTCACTGCTAACCACTGAGCCACCGCACTCACTGCTAACCACTGAACCACCGCACTCACTGCTAACCACTGAGCCACCACACTCACTGCTAACCACAGAGCCACCGCACTCACTGCTAACCACTAAGCCACCGTATACTCTGCTACCCACTGAGCCACCTGTATACACACAATTCATTTCACCCCACTCCCCTAACTATTACTAAATAAACTATATATGGATTCTAGACTACCCGATTCTTTAGAATCGGGCCGCCATCTAGTATATGAATAACATGTTCTTCCAATGGTGAGTGCAACTTGCATAACTTCTAATTTTTGTACTTTACATTACTTTACAGGAAGAACACCACAATTCCTTATCAGCCAGCATGGGCTCGATCTTTAAAGTCAACAAGTGAGAAAGTGATATACAGGGTGGGCCATTTATATGGATGTACCTAAATAAAATGGGAATGGTTGGTGATATCAACTTCCTGTTTGTGGCACATTAGTATATAGGAGTGGGAAAAGTTTTCCAGATGGGTAGTGACCATGGTGGCCATTTTGAAGTTGGCCATTTTGGATCCAACTTTATTTTTTTCAATGGGAAGAGGGTCATGTGACACATCAAATGTATTGAGAATTTCATAAGGAAAACAATGGTTTGCTTGGTTTTAATGTAACTTTATTCTTTTATAAGATATTTCAAGTTGATATCACCATTCATTCCCATGTTATTTAGGTGTATCCATATAAATAGACCAATTTCCCGGGTGGGCCACTTAGATGGATAAACCTAAATAAAATACTTTGTGATATATCGTTTGTTGGCAACGACAGAGGTCAAACGTTTTCTTAAGTCTTCACAAGGTTGGCACACACTGTTACTGGTATGTTTGCCCATTCCTCTATGCAGATCTCCTCTACAACAGTGATGTTTTGGGGCTGTTGCTGGGAATCACGGACTTTCAACTCCTTCCAAAGGTTTTCTATAAGGTTTAGATCTGGAGACTGCCTAGGCCACTCCAGGACCTTGAAATGCTTCTTACAAAGCCACTCCTTCATTGCCCTGGCGGTGTGCTTGGGATCGTTGTCATGCTGAAAGACCCAGTCACGTTTCATCTTCAATGCCCTTGCTGATGGAAGGAGGTTTGCACTCAAAATTTCACGATATATGGTCTTATTAATTCTTTTATGTACATGGATCTGTCGTCCTCGTCCCTTGGCTGAGAAACAGTCACAAAGCATGATGTTGCCACCCCCATGCTTCACAGTAGGTATGGTGTTCTTGGGATGCAACTCAGCATTCTTTCTCCTATAAACACGACGAGTTGTGTCTCTACCAAACAGTTCTACTTTGGTTTCATCTGATCATATGACATTGTCGCAATATTCTTCTGGATCATCCAAATGCTCTCTAGCAAACTTCAGATGGTTCCGGACATGTAAAGGCTTAAGCAGGGGACATGTCTGGCACTGCAGGATCTGTGTCCCTGGCGGCATAGTGTGTTACTGATGGGAGCTTGTGTTACGTTGGTCCTATCTCTCTGCGGGTCATTCACTAGGTTCCCCCCTGGGGTTCTGGGATTTTTACTCACCATTCTTTACATAATTTTGACCCCACAAGGTGAGATCTTGAGTGGAGCCTCAGATCAAGGGAGATTATTAATGTTTTTGTATGTCTTCCATTTTCCAATTACTGCTTTCACAGTTGATTTCTTCACACCAAGCTGCTTGCCTATAGCAGATTCAGTCTTCCCACCCTGGTGCAGGGCTACAATTTTGTTGTTGGTGTCCTCTGACAGCTCTTTGGCCTTTACCATAGTGGTGAACCTGACAGCCCGGATGGAATTTCGGCCCCATAGTATGCTATGGGGCCGGATGGAGGCGGATGGCAGCTATCTGGCATCCGGCTTCCATCTGTCCGGAAGAATTCGGGAGGATTCCTATGTTTCTCCCGGACACAAAAATGCTGCATGCATTTATTGGACAGCGCACCGCCATAGAACCAATGTTAAAGCTTTCAGGACCCTGGATAGCAGCAGATACAGTACGCACATTACGTACTGTATCTCCTCCACAGGGAGGAGACGCCGGCTTTAATTCATACATAATTCAATACAGTAATACACCCAATGAACCCTTCATATGCTGCCCTATATGGTCACCATGTCTGTAGGGAGGGTGGGCACTCCCTGTAGACATGGTGCCCACATCTATTATTAACATTAACCCTTTGTTCATCCCTGTGGCAGCAGGGATGAACAAAGCATCCGGCTACCGCAGGCATTCACATGTGCCTTGCGGTAGCCGGATGGGCTCCCATAGGAGCCCATTATAGCAAGCCTGCTGTGGCTTGCAAACCGCTCCAAAAACTGCAGCCTGCATGATTTTTACCGCAGGCTGCAGATCCGGAAGCGGTAACCAGATTGCACGTAGTGCAATCCGCTTTTATAATGGGCTCCTACGGGCTGCGGATCCTGATCCGGTTTTGAGCATTTTTACTGGTTTAACAGTTTTCATCCTGACTGGAATTTCTGTGTTTTTGTCCCCAGTCCTTAAGGTATTTTATTCAGCTATGTTAATTTTCATAAGCAATTTTAATAATAGTATGTGTAAAGAAAATCTGCTCATTCAATAAGACTATGTTCACATTAACACAGTACATTACTCCCTGGAAACAGAAAACCGTTTTAGTTTAAAGTCTTCATCTAATAATTCAGCACTCATCAGATTTTATTTACAATTGTAAAGACGGTCAAAGAACATTATTATTCAACCGGATAGGATACCAATTATTAGAATTTTTATTTGCATTTCTTTGCTTGTATTATTGACAGTAATGTGATTAGATGGCTTTTAAAAAAAGTTAAACTATGTTGTATCTCCAACCTTTAGAGGAAGTCCACACTTCCATAGAATGTCCTAGTAGAAGAATTGGATATTCCCATGTGGTTTTTTTTGTCCATCTAATACCGAGGTCCCAACCTTTCTGACCTTGAGTGCCACAGTCAGTTCTGAAAAATGGTCGCAAGCCACATCCAACGTTTGCCCCCTCGCATTAGTGACACCCAGAGTCCCCAGTACCTGTATAATGACAGCCAAAGCTTTTCTACAGAAATCACACTATATACCAAGATCCAGGGGTTTCTTCCTTACCCCATAATTGAGATCTGCTTTTTTGTATGGGGGCTACTTACAAGAGTCCCCATCTGCATAGTTGTTTTCTAGACGTGGTGCTAATGCATCAAACTAGCAGACAGCCGTGAGCCATACATCATGAGCCCGCCAGCTACATATGACTTCTGAGCTACAGGTTGGGGACACCTGATCTAATACATGCACTGTGAATGTGTTGACCTATACTACAGATAAGCAGTGAGATCCCTTAACCTATTACTGCAGCAACAGCTTAGATTGGTGCCAACACGGTCACTGGCTGTTTAACTATCTGGATGATGAAGTCAAAAGCAACTGAATATTCAAAAGGTTTGAGAAAAAAGTGCTCTTATCTTACTCCATTGGTGCAATACGAACTCAGTGGGTGTGGATAGTCATCATGACAAATGGAGGTCACAAGATGACCTCAAGGTCTGTCAAGTACATTGTAACAGAAAAGTATAGGCTCGTGCTGACTGCTGTTGAAAGTGGGTGCCAAGAAGATTGACATTTTGATCAACATGTTAGGTTATGGGTTAAACTAGAAGGACTTAAAGTCTACCTTCAACCTTAAAAACGATGAAACTATTAAATTATATCAAAGTACTTCGGCACACCAATGATGAAAATAAGTAAAACATGGAGAATACTTTTATTGTAATCCGACTCATGTAGAACCGAAAAAAGACAACGATTTGGCTGTAAAAAAGCCTTTGTCAAGTTAAGTCTAAACACAGAAAAAAACAAAATGGTGGTTTGTGCAAAACCAAATAGAGTATACACATATACAAATAATATATACAACCAACAAGGTAGGCAAAATCTCTCGGTAAAACAGATTCAAAGTCATAGTTGATGCAGCCAAAAATTAGATAATCGTGAGTATATAATTATATGTATAATATTGTATAGCATCTATTGTAATGAAAGTTCATATAATCCAGTACTGGGGGACCACTCTAAATGCATTTCAGTGAAGTAGTCCATATGCATGTATACCCTATAAAAGAAGGTAAGTACAAAGTATCCATAGAGAGTAACTGTAGGTATAACAGCCAAGACACGCAGATGTAAAAGGAGAGCATAAAAGGAAGGGGAAGATAAAATTAATATAATAGGTGTAGCCAATCTAATAGGTGACCAGATAACCAATATTACAAGAAGAAAGAGACTAGAGACCAAAGTGCTAAAGTACATGAGAATAGCGATTTAGAGCAATAGCTAGGAAGGCTAACAGGTAAGAGAGTATATGGACACAATAGTGAAGTACTACCTCTATGTGGAATGGTTGGAGAGTCCAGAGTGGTGTTCTATATGGTGTGTGGTAAGATGAGCAGCCGCGTCATGAAGTGAGCGAGTCCCGAGATCAAAGGTGTAGAGCATGCATGCGTCTTGGCCAGAAAATGAACAAGCAAAGAGAGCCAAACTGAATTCGGACATGAACAACAAGGCTGTAAGAATAAAATAGTATAGGAAAAAGTATAAAATTAGAGTAACAAAAATGGAGAGAAGAAAATAAGGAACCTCTTGGTGAGAAAGAAGAGACAAAAAAAAAGAAAGAATATACCGTATATAAAAAAGGCAAAGTAAACAGTAGGATTAAGAGAAATAGAAAAAAGGGGAATAACTGTATATGAAAAATACAGAGAGCAAATAAGAGAACGCCTAAAATAGGGACACCGCTGGTGATAGGGCAGACAGCGTACACAATGTCTCCATCTGCCTACTTATAGGGAATCTTTCATCTAGGACTCTGTCTGAACCACGTTTTTCAGAGATTTACACAGAAAACCCGATATAAGCTCTCAGCGTAGAGTTCAGGATAAATGTGAGCCAAGCCTTACTGTGATCTTTGTCAATGTAGAGAACAAATGCACTCTCAGAAAGCAATTTTTGCTGGTGAAAAAGTTGTGTTCTTTTTATTTTGGTGCTGTACACATTAGGCTTGCGACCTGGGGTGACGTTTCGGCTATACTCCAATAGCCTTTATCAAAAGTCGCTGTTCAGTTGCACTTAGGTCTTAGTGCTGTGTGACCATGGTGTCCAAAGTGGCTATACACATATTGCAGTGTGCTCCAATTGGAGCTGGTTAGCCTGCTGGGGTATGGTGAGTGCCCCTGTGTGCTGGACAGGTATTATATTGGAGGGTTCTCCTCTGATGTTGCCGGCGCCTCCCGTGCTGTGGCTGGTCGAATGACCCCTACAAATAGCACCTCCAAACCACACAAGGAGTGCACGCCAACTCTCTATATATAAGACTTACTGTGATCTTTGGGAGGAAAAATAAACAAATCAACTACAGATTCAGAATTGGATTTATTTCTTTTTTATGCTGCTCTTCGTGTAGGATATGTGATTAAATGACTTTATTCATGGAGATAATGCAACTTAAGCAATATCAGATTTATATTGATTTTTGTTTTGGCTGCTATCACACACTAAAAAAAATGCTTATTTTTACCAATAAAAGTTTTTGCAAAGACATATTTTGAGAGCTATAATTTTTCTTTATTCCTTCAGAAAGAGTCATGTGAGGTCTTGTTTGTTGCGAGATGAGTTGACATTTTTTTTTTATTCCATTTTCGGACACATAACATAGTATGATTGCTTTCTTTTCTGATTTTCAGTAAGCAGAATACATGAAAAAACAGAAATTCAGTAATTGTTTTTTTTATGTTTAATGCCTTCCACTGTGTGGTTAAAGTGATATGACCGTTTTATTCTTCAGATCAGTACGATTACAGTGGTACCACATTTATATAGTTTTTTTTATATTTTGCTGATTTTGCAAATAAAAACTATTTTATAGAAAAAAGAATTGTTTATGCATTGCTATATTCTGAAAGCTATAGCTTTTTTACTTTTGTGCTGATTGAACTGTTTGTTGGCTGTGCTTGACGCTAGAGGGAACAGGGAGGACGTGTCTAGGTGTGCCCTCACACCAAATCTGCATCCGCGGCATCCAGACCTGAGGGGCTCCAATTTCCACACAGAAGGTGCTTCATCATCCGCCCCACACCATCTGGGACCACTCTGTTATTATGCCTTACAACTTGTCCACACACCAACCACAGCAGGTCTATTCTCCCTCCCCTGCCTCCCTCTGTCCACCAGCTGCCCGGGATCCAACCTCAGAACACCGAAGCCATTGCAGCTCACCAGGAGCAAGGGAGGTTGGTTTACCCGCTCCCCCAGCCTTTGGTTGTGGGGCCGAGTCAGCCACAGCATCAGGACACCGTGAGCACCCGGGCTCAGCATAAGCAAGGCCCATACTTCTGACTGAGCTGCGGCCTAAATTTCAGGACCGGATCCTTCCACCAGAACTGCAAGCAGTGCTTGATGATCGCCACCCACAGTGCCCATGAGGGGGGCCACTCTAGAGGGAGGAGAAGCACAGTGCTCTACCACATCCCGCCCTAACCGAGCTGCCAGAACGATATACAACCAAGCCGCAGTACATAGTACAGCAGAGCAGGGTGCGCTTCTACCAGACACCGTGCTCTTTATTTGCACCCTGAATTCTCCAACTGCTGAACCCCTCTGCACCATCGGGCTAGCCTGCCCTATAAACAAACCAGGTCTGGTACAATTCTTGCCTATAACAACAGCAGGATCACCTCCGAGCTCTATCCAACACAGCTCTACCTTACATAGCCCTTTATACCATACTGCATAGCTGCTATGCCAAACTAATATCTCTTATTTGCTGGCGAGGGAAAACCTGAGACCAATAAGCTAACTGCACAACCCTGTAACTGATTAGAGATAAATATGGGGAGATCTGGAGTAAAAGCCCTGCGGGGAACCTCAAAGTAACAAAGTCCATCACACAGGCTGATGTTGACAAATTTTTGAAAAAGCAAGCTGCCCTTCCTGACCCCACTAAGTCTCCATGACACACAGAACCAACAGTAGAAGACGACTCTGATTCTGACCTAGAGAGTGACTCGGACATGGGCAGTGCCACAAGAGAATACCCCGTGACCCGCTCATTTATCAAACGAATTTTATCTAAAGTACTAGAGCCCATTGGGAAAGAACTGGCCGAGATAAAACAGGACCTACCCCAGCAAGGTCATAGGATTGAGGTGGTGGAAAATACTCACACAACAGTAACACAACATATCAATGCCCTACTTAATTGCCTAAATGCAAATGAAGACTAATTACATGCAATCCAAGCCACACTAGAAGATCATGAGAAATGTGAACGTAGAAACAATATGCGGATCAAGGGGCTACCGGAATCTGTAGCATTCGATGCCCTCGGCAAAGCAGCAAAGGAGATCTTTAGCAAGCTTTTACTAGAAGACTACCCTCAGGATATTAAACTAGTCAGAGTGCACTGGTCCCTTTGCCCTAAACCTACACAGGGGGTTTCTTGAATACTGCATGATAGATTTGATCCTCCATTTGATTTGAACTGTGAGAATTCACAGTTCAGACTTTTTCAGGACTTATCAGCTATAACTCTCAAGAAGCGCAATCTCCTTAAACCCTTCACAGAAACCCTAATTAAAAAAGGCCACCGCTACCGCTGGTTGTTCCCCTTTCGGATTCACATTATTGCCACTAATAAAATGTTCTAGGCCAAAACCTCCTCCGACATCACAGAGGTGTGCAAATCCCTTGAAATTGTCTTGGAGGTATATCCTGATCTCGAGGCTTTTCATTCTGCATTCCTTCTATACCCTCTATCAAACCCAACCCCGTGGCAGCTTACAATAACTCCCAATTCCCAAAGGATGAAGAGGAAAACTGCAAAGACACCTCCATCAAAAGGGGGCAGTGATGCAACTTGAGAATCGAAACCTTTAGCCACCTCACTAAGAATCTCTTTTTTACATATGAGAACTAACCAACCATTATACGAGAAGAACTACTCCACCATCATAATTCCAGCAGTTGATATCACATTAGTTCTCCAACACCAGGGGCCAAGAGATGTTGCTCTAGACTTGAACCCATACGTTATATTTTTGCCCTGTCAATGACTGTGATCATGGTGAGAGGGGCATAAACCTGTGCCACCACTCCATCCATGCCACTTGTCCTAGGTAGTTACGATGCAACCCACACTCCCCCTAACGCCTCCTCTGGTCTCCCCCCATACACCTTTCACACTGCTCCCTATCCCCGACCTCCTCCCCCCTTCCACTTCTCACCTCTTACCATACCTGGTAACCTTACTGAGGCAGCGCCTCTATAGGGTTGTAGAAAACTAATGACATGACCTCCCAGGAGCCAGCAAATATATCTTAATAGTTACTTAAGGCTGCCTTCACACTTGCAGATGCATCTGCAGCGTTTTGCAGATGCATCTGCAAGTATCAGCATGCAGACCGCGGCCCCTATGTTTATAATAGGGCGCACCGCGGTCTGAAAGCTCTCATTCATTCTTGTATGTGAAGCGTCCGGAGGCGGATGCCTGCTGACAGATCACACTCTCCCGCCCCGCACCTTGGACGCAACATCTCGCGTCCATGGTGCGGGCGGGAGAGTGTGATCTGTCAGCAGGCATCCGCCTGCGGACGCTTCACATATAGCAATGAATGAGAGCTTTCAGACCGCGGTGCGCCCTATTATAAACATAGGGGCCGCGGTCTGCATGCTGATACTTGCAGATGCATCTGCAAAACGCTGCAGATGCATCTGCAAGTGTGAAGGCAGCCTAACTTTGTTTATCGCAAACATTCAGCACTGTGCTGTTTATGATACTTATAATGTTTCTTGCTAAACTTTTTCTCCTTTCTTCCAGTGTTCTAACCCTTTTCTTCCCCCACCCTATCTCCATCTCACTTCCTGTATCATATAATAACCTAGACACCAGTGGACACCTGGACTAAGGAGCCTCCTTCCACCTCGTGTTATCTAAACATGACCACTCAAAATAAGGTATTTACCTTTGCTTCACTTAATGCTAATGACCTTCATATGTTTATAGTTGGGGTATTTGGCGGGTTGGGAGCGTTTGTGCCTAGTCTCAGGAAGGAAAAAAGTGAAGTCACGAGACGATGTCTGGGGGGGAAGGGTTGTTGGGGGAGTTTTGGGGGAAAGGGAGGGGGAAAATGAGTGGTTTTTATATCAACAATTTGACTATCATACAGTCAGAAGACTTTCTCGAGATATCGAATCAATATCCTTGGTCAGGAAAAATGGATTCGTATAACGTTATTTAATCATCAAATTAATCTATATCTGCACTGGGATTATGGTTAGGTGGGTCTCGTGGAATGTGAAGGGGCTGCGTTCCCCGATGAATCGCATGATGGTTCTTCGTCATCTTAAGCGACTACGTATTGACGTAGCCATGCTCCGGGAGACTCATCTGACGTCTGATGAGTTTTTTAGACTTAAAAAGTTATGGTTAGGCGAAATCTATGGATCCACTGCTATTAACAGAAAAGCCGGAGTCCTGATACTAATAAATAAATCCCTAGCACACACAGTTTTGACCTCAGCTACGGACCAAGAGGGCAGGTTTGCTCATCTGACCCTCCAAATACAAGATGAAACATTTAGTGTTTACAATCTATATGCCCCCAATATGGCCCAAAAGACATTCCTCCAAAATCTACAAAATCACTTCTTATCTGATCAGGCCAGCAATAGACTAGTTGGGGGAGACTTTAACATGGTTGCAAATGAAGATGAGGATAGAAAACATAACAAATTTTTGGTATCCACAGTCCGTAGAGATGCAGCCCCACCTGGAGGGAGTTTCTTAGAAAATTACTTTGCTGTTTGCGATATGAATGATATATGGAGAACATTACATCCTTTAGAACGAGAATTCACCCACTTCTCTCATGTCCACAGTTCATGGTCGAGGTTGGACATGTTCTTCACCTCACCCTCGATTTTTCAAAAAGTAACGGAGGTTACGGTGGAGGACATGGTCATTTCCGATCATAGCCCTCTGGTTATGGAGACAAGAGACAAGTTCCAAAAAGGCACTGATAGAGATTTCCTGATACATTGCTACGTGAAGAGAATTTTGTCTAATGCCTTAAAGAATGGTGGCCGGATTTCTCTGTTCATAATAATATCCATCGATCTGATCCTATGCTTTTTTGGGAAACAGCAAAAGCTGTGCTACGGGGTCATATTATGGCGTATAGTATGAGACTTAAAAAACAAGTCAAAGAACAATATGTGAAAGCTAGCACAGTAGTAAGGGAGGCATACTCCTTATATAAAATGGTGATGAATGACCCAAATAGAGAGAAATGGTTGTCAGCCAAAAAGAACTTTGATTTATGGGCTGGGAAACGGGAGGACCTGTATACAAGTAAACTACAATTGGACTTGCACAGGTTCGGAGATAAGGCCGGCCGCTTGCTAGCAAGACTAGCCAAGGGCAGACACTCTTCAACCCCAATTAGAGCGATAAAAGATAAATATGGCAAGATCCTGTCCGATCCAAGGGATATTGCTCAAACATTGGGGAAATATTATGCGTCACTGGACATGAGGTCGAAGGGGAAACATGGTTGACTTCAATTACACTACCCAAACTATCAGAAGATGATGACCAATTCCTAAACAGGCCTATCTCAGCAGAAGAAATAGAGCTCACTATCAAGCTTTTAAACCCTTGCAAGGCCCCTGGGCCGGACGGTTACAACGGAGCCTTTTTCAAAACATTAAATGATCAAATCTCTCTCGTACTAAAGGACCTGTTTAATAGCATTCTACAAGGCAACCCTATCCCTGATAGAATGAATATGGCCCACATAAAACTTCTCCCTAAACCAGATAAATCACCTTTGGACCCAGCGAGTTACAGACCCATTTCGCTTATCAACCAGGATCTCAAACTGCTCTCTAAAATCCTAGCGGACAGACTAGCACAGATTCTTCCTAAATTGATCCTACCCCATCAAGCAGGTTTTATTAAGGGTCGCTCGACAGCCACCAATGTCAGAAGGGCGATGCTTCATTTGGATGTAGTGGGAAGACGGGCTGGGGGAGGAAATCAGGCCATGATCACCCTCGATGCAGAAAAAGCTTTCGATAATGTGAGGTGGTCATGGCTGGATCGAGTCCTGGACGCTATTGGTCTGAAGGGCCCTTTCCGCCAATTTCTGCGATCCCTCTATGCTAATCCGAGAGCATGTATCAGCATCCCGGGTTTTCTTTCCGACACGTTTAATTTAGAAAAAGGCATACGCCAGGGCTGCCCTCTATCGCCTCTACTTTTCAACCTGGTGGTGGAGCCTTTGGCAATCTTTCTTGAATCACAAACTCATTATGAAGGTCTTAAAATAGGTAGCAAAGAAATAAAACTGTCACTCTTTGCAAATGACATTATATTATTTGTCCAAGACCCGGTGAGAGATCTCCCAAACATTTTGGCAGACATAGAAAGAATAGGGAGGTCGTCTGGCCTTAAGTTAAACAAACAGAAATGTGAAATTTTATTTATTGGAAAAGATAAAGGCAACTCGCTGGGCGATACATTGTGCGGCATAAGGAAAGCTAAGAACAGTGTTAAATATTTAGGGGTGTACTTAGCGAGGACTCCCGGACAAACATATAGACTGAATTTCACTCCGATCATAAATAAAATAGACAAAGAGCTGACTGGGTGGAGGAATCTTCCCTTGTCCTTACTGGGACGTTGTCATCTCATCAAGATGATAAGCTTTCCTAGATTGCTCTACCCGCTTCAGACTATCCCAATGCTCTTGAAGCACGTAGATGTTAAGAACTTAAATACGGCCTTCTCAAGATTTCTTTGGAGGGGTAACGAGCTAGAATAGCCATAAACACATTAATATTAAGTAGAGAGAAGGGAGGACTCCAGCTTCCAGACGTGAGAGGGTATAACTTGGCGTGTCTGCTTCGAAATGTACTTGATTGGGCTAGGAAAACAAATAGATTTTCTGATATCGCACTGGAAGGAGAGATGTCAAAACCGTGGGACTTGTTCTCACTATTGCATACACCATTCTCACACCTCCCAAACAAGATCAAACTCTCGACCATGTATAGAGATACAATAATGTCTTGGAAAGGGGTGAGAAAAAAATTAAAGCTCTCTTGGAAAATTTCTAAAAGATTAAATCCCTGGGCATGTCCTGCCTTTAAACTAGGCCACGAAAATAGGCTTTTCCAACTATGGAAAACAAGGGGGGTCACGACTATGAATGACCTTATGCATGCTGGGGAAAGGAGGTGGGTAACGGGAGAGGAAATCTTAACTAAGTATGATCTCCTTAGGTCGCATATGTTACAATATCAGCATATGCCCTCATGTCTCACGTGACCGATGTAGCGGGGGAGCTGAAACATTCACTGTGGGACGAGTTAATGGAAATAAGTGAGTTAGACATGCCCATATCACTACTCTATGGCAAACTCCATACACAGAAAATACTGGAGGGGTGGGAGACGATTAGGAAACATACCGTATATACTCGTGTATAAGCCGACCCGTGTATAAGCCGACCCCCCTACTTTTGCCCCAAAAACCTGGGAAAATCTATTGACTCGTGTATAAGCCGAGGGTGGACCCCAGCACAGGTATACAGCCCCCAGCAGTGTGGTATATAGCAGCCCCAGAGGTATATACAGCAGCCCCAGTGGTAGTATACAGCAGCAGCTTCAGTGGTAGTATACATGCAGCCCCAGTAGTATATACAGCCCCAGTGGTAGTATATGCAGCCCCAGTGGTAGTATATACAGCCCCAGTGGTAGTATATGCAGCCCCAGTGGTAGTATATGCAGCCCCAGTGGTAGTAAACAGCCCCAGTGGTAGTAAACAGCCCCAGTGGTAGTAAACAGCCCCAGTGGTAGTATATGCAGCCCCAGTGGTAGTATATACAGCCCCAGTGGTAGTAAACAGCCCCAGTGGTAGTAAACAGCCCCAGTGGTAGTATATGCAGCCCCAGTGGTAGTAAACAGCCCCAGTGGTAGTATATGCAGCCCCAGTGGTAGTAAACAGCCCCAGTGGTAGTATATGCAGCCCCAGTGGTAGTATATACAGCCCCAGTGGTAGTAAACAGCCCCAGTGGTAGTATATGCAGCCCCAGTGGTAGTATATACAGCCCCAGTGGTAGTAAACAGCCCCAGTGGTAGTAAACAGCCCCAGTGGTAGTATATGCAGCCCCAGTGGTAGTATATACAGCCCCAGTGGTAGTAAACAGCCCCAGTGGTAGTAAACAGCCCCAGTGGTAGTATATGCAGCCCCAGTGGTAGTAAACAGCCCCAGTGGTAGTATATGCAGCCCCAGTGGTAGTATATGCAGCCCCAGTGGTAGTATATACAGCCCCAGTGGTAGTATATGCAGCCCCAGTGGTAGTAAACAGCCCCAGTGGTAGTATATGCAGCCCCAGTGGTAGTAAACAGCCCCCCTCCTTATTATGGGTCCCCCAGCAGAAATAAACAGCCCCCCCTCCTTATCACGTCCCCCCCAGGCTGCGGCAGCTGTGAAAATAACAAATAGTTTATACATCACCTTCCGACGCAGCTCCTCCGGTCCCGGCTCCTCCGCTCGCCGGCGTCTTCTTCTTCTTGTGTCGGCTTCTGTGACCGCGCGCAGGAAATGACGTCATCTCCTGCGCCCGGTCACATGACACCGGCACCAGAAGGAAGAAGACGCCGGCGAGCGGAGGAGCCGGGACCGGAGGAGCTGCGTCGGAAGGTGATGTATAAACTATTTGTTATTTTCACAGCTGCCGCAGCCTGGGGGGGACGTGATAAGGAGGGGGGGCTGTTTATTAATACTGGGGGACCCATAATAAGGAGGGGGGCTGTGTATTGCAATATGCACGGCATCCCCCCGCCGCTGATGGGCGGGGGGATGCCGTGCATATTCATTGCACTAATGAGGCGGCCCCACGTGACCGCCTGCGGTCACTGCGGCCCCCTCCTGCCTCCTCCAGCCACCGGTCACAGCCCCCCCCCACAGCATACCGTATGACCCGTGTATAAGCCGAGGGGGGGACTTTTCAGCCCAATTTTTGGGCTGAAAAACTCGGCTTATACACGAGTATATACGGTAATCAACAAAAAATGGAGAGACTCTCAGTTCAGGCTTATGCATGGTTCCATTTAGGGATTTAATATTCCCCCCACGCCAGATAATCAGAGAAGATGGATGCATTGCCCTAAATGTAAAACTTATAAGACAGACTTAGAACATGGAATTTGGTCGTGTAGAGAGACGAAACTTTTCTGGGAGAGAGTCGGGACGATGTCCTCGAGACTTATCAATACTGAGGATAGGCTGAATCCAATGTTGTGGCTATTCCACTGTAAAGACAAAGAGGCTGACACCCGCCAACCACACATCTTGTTTCATACAATTGCTGTGGTGGCAAAAAGACTTTTACTTCAAAACTGGCTCAATAACATGGTCCCAGGTCTAGTCTCAGTGAGGGAAAATTTGAAAAAGGTTCTCTATCTCGAATCCATAGAAACACTTAGAATGACAAAGATAAAATGACAAAAAAGTTCTTTTACAAGTGGAAACCATTTATTGAAGGAGAATTGACAGACACGGAAATTAAGATATTTATGAAACCCTATACGACTACTATATGGTATGCTCTAGAGCAGTGGTCCCCAACCTTTTTTGCACCGGGGATCGGCTTCATGCAAGCCCATTTGTCTGCGGCCCGGCGGGGGCGGGGCTTTGGTCATATGGGGCGTGGCCATAGATAAGGGGTGGAGTTTAGCACTCTGCTTCCCCCAAAAGATGTGTTACGTATTATTTTCAGGGGATGTTTTATTTTTCCATCCCCTTGCAGCCCCCAATGTGGTATCCACATAATTCCCTTGCAGCCCCCAATACCATATCCCCCCATAATCACCTTCAGCCACCATCCTCCTCTCCAGCCCCATATCCTCCTCTTCCAGCCCCAGTATCCTCTTCTCCCAGCCCCACCATCCTCCTCTTCCAGCCCCAGTATCCTCTCTCCAGCCCCAATCCTCCTCTTCCAGCCCCACCTCTCTCCCAGCCCCATCATCCTCCTCTTCCAGCCCCATACTCCTCTTCCAGCCCCAGTATCCTCCTCTCCCAGCCCCCGTATCCTCTCTCCAGCCCCATATCCTCTCTCTCCCAGCCCCACTATCCTCCTCTTCCAGCCCCAGTATCCTCTTCTCCCAGCCCCACCATCCTCCTCTTCCAGCCCCAGTATCCTCCTCTCCCAGCCCCACCATCCTCCTCTTCCAGCCCCAGTATCCTCCTCTCCCAGCCCCACCATCCTCCTCTTCCAGCCCCAGTATCCTCCTCTCCAGCCCCACTATCCTCCTCTTCCAGCCCCAGTATCCTCCTCTCCAGCCCCACCATCCTCCTCTTCCAGCCCCAGTATCCTCTTCTCCCAGCCCCACCATCTCCTTTCGCCCCTATCCTCTCCACCCATTCCTCTTACAGCCCCAGTATCCTCTTCTCCCAGCCCCACCATCCTCCTCTTCCAGCCCCAGTAACCTCTTCCAGCCCCACCATCCTCCTCTTCCAGCCCCAGTATCCTCTTCTCCCGGGTCCCACCATCCTCCTCTTCCAGCCCCAGTATCCTCTTCTTCCAGCCCCACCATCCTCCTCTTCTAGTCCCCACCATGCACTTAAAGCCCTTATTATCCTGTTCCAGCCCCCACCATCTCCAGCACACACAAATAGCAGTCACCAGCCCCCCCTGCACCTGCAGCATTAGGTTGTCTCGGCTGTATGCATAGATGTATGGGAGAATCTCTCCGCCCATCACAGTGCAGAAGTCGAGCCAATCACAGTGCAACAGCCAGTAGCCAATCAAGGCCTGGCTGCTGCACCGTGATTGGCCCGGCTTTTGCACTGTGATGGGCCGAGAGATTCTCCCATACATCTATGCATACAGCCAAGACAACCTAATTGCTGCAGCGGCGGGGGGCGGTGACATCACCTCGGGAGGCGGGCCGCATCCCAGCACTCAGAGCCGCCGCAGAGCTCAACGCATTGTGTAGTGCTGGTCTGCGGCGGCGCGGACCGGCACACAGACCCCCACAGCCCGGTCCCGGTCCGCGGACCGGTGGTTGGGGACCCCTGCTCGAGAGGACCTGGGAGGAACGCTGGGAAAGCTAAAATGTAGTAATTGATTAAGACAGTGAATTTACTAGGCAGAGTTACCCTAATCTATTGCCTATCTCCGATTTTATAGACGTTTGTTCACATAGGTTATGTAACGCCGGTGGTCTGGTGTCTTGGTTCCCTCGGCGTTACTGCGCTTTCACCCAATGCTCCTTCCCCCCCTGTCCAGCTGGGAGACTGTAGTATGTTACCTGGATAGGATTCTGCTCAGTTCCCAGCTCCGCTGCGTAGCTGCACATGTTGTATTGTCAGTGCTCCGCTGTTTACCTCTCATGTGTGGACCCTGGCTCCCGCTGTGGAAGCTATCCGCGGGTTGTGAGGTCCTCTGCAGCTGGTGCATGACTTTCCACGTGTGTCTAGGCTTGCAGCCGCTGCCAGGTGCTCTGGGCATCGGTTCCTGTGCTGGCTATGCTGTATGGGTTCTGACTGTGCCTAGGGTGCGCGCCGCCACACCTTCCCCAGTTTAGTAAGATGAGGGTGTGCGCTTGAATTGCTGTCCCCAGCCTATAGCTGAGGGTCAGCTCCTATTTAAAGTTCCTCTTCCCTGTTGGGCGTCGCCAGAGCCTCGCATTAGGTTTCTTAACCTAGCCCAGTGTGTTTGGTCCAACATGCTGCTCCTGGTCTGCCTTGTCTACAGCTCCTGTTCTGCCTGCTACCAGTTCGGGGAAAGCTGATGTCTGTGTCCCTGGACCCGTCTTGTCTGTGTTGGTGCCAACGTCCTTGTCTTGTTCCTCCTTGTGTCTTGCTGTTCCCGGTCTGGAGCCGTGTCCGTTGCATGGAGTCCAGACGTCCTGACTGTCGGTGTCCAAGATGGACCTGAGGTTCTGCCTGGTGTCCGTGCCTGGTGTCCGAGATGATCCCGAGGTTCCGCCTGGTGTCCGAGATGGTCCTGAGGTCCTGCCTGATGATGTCTTGCCTTGTGTCCGAGATGACCCCGATGTCTTGCCTTGTGTCCGAGATGACCCCGATGTCTTGCCTTGTGTCCGAGATGACCCCGATGTCTTGCCTTGTGTCCGAGATGACCCCGATGTCTTGCCTTGTGTCCGAGATGACCCCGATGTCTTGCCTTGTGTCCGAGATGACCCCGATGTCTTGCCTGGTGTCCGAGATGACCCTGAGGTTCCCGCCTGGTGTCCGAGATGACCCTGAGGTTCCCGCCAGGTGTCCGAGATGACCCTGAGGTTCCCGCCTGGTGTCCGAGATGACCCTGAGGTTCCCGCCTGGTGTCCGAGATGACCCTGAGGTTCCCGCCTGGTGTCCGAGATGACCCTGAGGTTCCCGCCTGGTGTCCGAGATGACCCTGAGGTTCCCGCCTGGTGTCCGAGATGACCCTGAGGTTCCCGCCTGGTGTCCGAGATGACCCTGAGGTTCCCGCCTGGTGTCCGAGATGACCCTGAGGTTCCCGCCTGGTGTCCGAGATGACCCTGAGGTTCCCGCCTGGTGTCCGAGATGACCCTGAGGTTCCCGCCTGGTGTCCGAGATGACCCTGAGGTTCCCGCCTGGTGTCCGAGATGACCCTGAGGTTCCCGCCTGGTGTCCGAGATGACCCTGAGGTTCCCGCCTGGTGTCCGAGATGACCCTGAGGTTCCCGCCTGGTGTCCGAGATGACCCTGAGGTTCCCGCCTGGTGTCCGAGATGACCCTGAGGTTCACGCCTGGTGTCCGTGATGTTCCGTGTCCTTGATGTGTGTTCTTGTTCAGTAAACGTTACTTTTGCTATACCTGAAGTGTGCGGTGTCGTCTTGTCCTGCAGGTTACCACCTAGCCCACATGCTCAGCTGCCACAGAACCCGGTTGCTGTTCTTCCCTAGTCTGGGCAGGCAGGGTCCCCCCTGTGGTCCAGTGGGTCCACATTCCCCTTACCTCATGGGTCGCGAGCGCGACCGTGACAGGTTATACAAGTAATTAAATGCAGTGAAACAGACTCAGGGGAAAGATATGGGTGGGGGTTAATTGTTTAGTTTTAATTTCAATTTTATTTAATATACAGTGATGATATTGCAGTATCGTGGGTTGTAGTGTCTGATGCAAACTGATTGTTTATTGCTATCCAAAGAATTCTTCATGTATATTGATTGTTTGATTCAGATTTGCTTGTGCTGCTGTAATTCATATGCTAAAATCAATAAAAATGATGGTTAAAAAAAAAAAATTCCCTTCTTAAATTCCTCATTAATGCAGCCAGAGCCTGCATACCAGCGCTCTGGGGAGGGACACGACGCCTTCTATTCCGCAATTTCTCAGAGGGGTTAACAAATTGATGTATATGGGGAAGTTGACATCTTCCATACGGGAATCTCAAACTGAATTCAGATCCATATGGATGGCTTGGATGGATTTCCAACAATCTGAGCTTTACTGTACACTGTTGGGTAGAGATCCACTACTGGAATATGTTTAACAGAGCACTGGAAGTGGACGCTGGCTGGCCTGGGGAGGGGTATCTCCTATCCCCTTCTTGGCTTTCCACCCCCTTTTCTTCCCTAGCTCCCCTCATCTTCTTTATTTTTCCTCCATGTTCGCGATGTGCTCGCGATCACTGCGATTCTTCTACTAGTACCCTCTATCTATCTAACTTTTATATCTGTCTTCTTTTTAGTTGATTCTCTTTCCTTCTCTTTCCTTTTCTCCTTACGATTAATTAATTTATTTTTTTTAATTATTGTCGATGGTTTGATTGTATACCATCGCTGCTCATTTTTCTTATGATTTTATATTTTCCTTTCTTGTGTAAAAAAAAAAACAATCATTTTGGCTTTCCAGGATTTTACTGGCTCATCAACGCTCTGTGTAGGATCATTTGTTGTTTCAGCACGTGGTTTCAGCGTATATCTCCACGAACAAATCCTCATTAGATGTCCGTTTGGAATATGTAATCAATATACGACTGTACAGTTGTTTATATCTAGATGGAGTTAAATTTGTAATATTCTAAATAAAGAATTATAAAAAGTAAGGTGGGGTGATTGACGAGGACTATGTAACGCCTTTGTGCTTTGTTCACTTCTAGGGACCATATACACCGAAGAAGGAGATAGTATTGTGCCTGATAATTTTGTACCTGTCTAGTACAAGCTTTAATGTAATTTTCACTGTAAGGCTTTGGTTTCTTTTGTTTTTCACCCTCATGTTGGGGGTGATATTTTTATTATGTAATCTGTTGAAACCTTAATAAACATCATTGTTAAAAAAAAAAAAAAGACATGAGCTGACCATTCTGCAATCATTTTTTGCTCTGAAGTCACTTTATACTTAACATCTTTACATCTATTCGAGTGTTTTACCACTGGTTTTGCATTTGATAGAGAAAAAGAAATAATGGAATGCCTAACAAAAAACAAAGTTCCAAAAGCAATGAAAAATCTTTTAACAAAATAATGAACAAGTGTGCAGGAAACTACTGAAAAATCTTTTTTTCAGGACAATAGAAACTTACATGTTTCTTTTGGAAAACTCAGCAGGTACTTCAGAGCTTAAAAGTCATCATGTGCACATAGACTAATATTGTCCTAGATCACACAGAGTGAATAGACTATATCGATAAGTAGGGGTATGGAAATGTTGTCATTATACAGATGACTGAACAGCTTATCTGCAGTTCAAAGGTTCTTGGAAATGATAAGAATGACAAACTCCTTATTATAAAAATATAAAAGGGTGGGGGACAAGAGGCGCAATAGTGCCCTATCACTAGTGACACTGCGAGATGTGGTCAGGGTGGTGCTATGAAACCACTCACCTGATCCAGTTGTGATACCTACAACTGGTTTGAAGGCGTATGATACTCCAAAGCTGCTGCAGGACCTCCACCAACCACTGACCAGTGGTGATATCCAGAATGATGATGGGAAAAAAAGGTGTGTCACGGTCCGCGCTGCTCCAGGCTCAAAAACTCACCAAAGAGGATATCCCTGAGGAAGGTGCCAGGTGGGGCGCCGAAACGCGTTGGAGGAAGGAGAATAAAGTATGAAAATCTGTTTGATGAAACCCTGACTCTTTGGTGACTTTTTGAGCCTGGAGCAGCGCGGACCGTGACACATCTTTTTTCCCATCATCATTCTAAACTCCTTATTAGAGCTGATAGACCAGAGTGACATGTAGACTTCAATAGCTGTCACAGCACTGACCTCTGATTGGTTACTGTGTCGGTAACCTGGCAAATTCAAACAGCGCTCTTTGACAGCAACTGGGTTTGAATACGCCGGTAAAAGCACATGCGTGCGACTATCGCACAGTGTGCTGTATGGGTGAGCATCCCATATACTTATAATGGCCACTCGCACTGGGAAATCGTGTTCAATCGCAGCATGCAATGCGAGTTTAGTGCATTGAAAAAGCACTAATGGGACCAGTATCATTTACTGATACTAGTCCGAGTGCAATGTGATTCTCCTTCGCATTGCACTTGCGAGAAGCACACTGACAGCGTGCCTCCAGCCATATACGGTAGATACTGTGTTACTTGTATCTCACCTGATGTTTGTCCAAAATAAAGCAGGACGCTAATCACTTGTTAAAGCTGCTGAAAATGCTTCTCAGTGTAGCTCATATCCTGGATGGTAAGATGAGATAGCATCTAAATAAAGTATTAAGCCCCCGTCACGCGGGACGACGGGGCTGGGGATGTCGGCGGCGACTGGCGGGCGCGCGCAAGTTTTTGGCGCCCCGCCAGTGTCGCCGTCCCCCATTTACACGGGGCGACATCTCCAGCCCCGCGGCGGCGACCTGTCAGGCGGCATCGCCGCTGGGGTGTCTAAACCCCAGCGGCGATGCAGGACAATGGAAGCCTATGGCTCCCATAGCCTGACAGGTCGTCAGCGCCTGGTTACATGGGGCGATGTGTGCACATCGCCCCATGATGGTCGCCTGGTTTCAGAGCACTGCAGTGAAACCAGGCGATCGCCTGGCGGCGGCACCGACATCGCCCCTTTACATGAGGCGACGTAGGGGCAATGTCGCCGCCGATAGGTGTGACGGGGACTTTAGTGTTTTAAGTGAATCAAGAGATAATGTCATCTATTGTATCTAATATATAATTTCCGTAGGGCACTTCCGTCATATTCGGCGCTACTTCCGTCGTCGTGGACGTGGCTGCCAAAGTGACGGAAGTGCGTTAGGGACACACACACACACCACACACACACACCACACACACACGCCACACACACACATACACACACACACCACACACACACACACACACACTCCAGTATACTTACCCCGCCGCCATCCCGCTACATCGCTCCCGCCATGGCTCCGCCCACCTCGCGGGGCTCCCGCCATGGCTCCGCCCACCTCACGGGGGCTCCCACCATGGCTCCGCCCATCTCACGGGGCTCCCGCCATGGCTCCGCCCGCCTCGCGAGACTCCCGCCATGGCTCCGCCCACCTTGCGGGACTCCCGCCATGGCTCTGCCCACCTAGCCTGCGCTGACCACAGAGCCGCCGTCCTCTGCTGACCACAGAGCCTCCTTCCTGTGCTGACCACAGAGCCTCCTTCCTGCGCTGACCACTCGACCACAGAGCCTCCTTCCTGCGCTGACCACAGACCCGCAGTCCTCTGCTGACCACAGAGCCTCCTTCCTGCGCTGACCACTCTGCCTCCTTCCTGCGCTGACCACAGAGCCGCCGTCCTCTGCTGACCACAGACCCGCCGTCCTCTGCTGACCACAGAGCCCCCGTCCTCTGCTGACCACAGAGCCCCCGTCCTCTGCTGACCACAGAGCCCCCGTCCTCTGCTGACCACAGAGCCCCCGTCCTCTGCCGACCACAGAGCCCCCGTCCTCTGCTGACCACAGAGCCCCCATCCTCTGCTGACCACAGAGCTGCCGTCCTCTGCTGACCACAGAGCCCCCGTCCTCTGCTGACCACAGAGCCCCCGTCCTCTGCTGACCACAGAGCCCCCGTCCTCTGCTCACCACAGAGCCCCCGTCCTCTGCTCACCACAGAGCCCCCGTCCTCTGCTCACCACAGAGCCCCCGTCCTCTGCTCACCACAGAGCCCCCGTCCTCTGCTCACCACAGACCCGCCGTTCTCTGCTCATCACAGAGCTGCCGTCCTCTGCTGACCACAGAGCCGCCGTCCTCTGCTGACCACAGAGCCGCCGTCCTCTGCTGACCACTGAGCCTCCATCCTGTGCTGACCACTGACCCTCCATCCTGTGCTGACCACTGAATCCTGTGCTGACCACTCAGCCGCCGTCCTCTGCTGACCACAGAGCCGCCGTCCTCTGCTGACCACAGAGCCGCCGTCCTCTGCTGACCACAGAGCCGCCCTCCTCTGCTTACCACAGAGCCGCCCTCCTCTGCTGACCACAGAGCCGCCCTCCTCTGCTGACCACAGAGCCGCCCTCCTCTGCTGACCACAGAGCCGCCCTCCTCTGCTGACCACAGAGCCACCCTCCTCTGCTGACCACAGAGCCGCCCTCCTCTGATGACCACAGAGCCGCCCTCCTCTGCTGACCACAGAGCCGCCCTCCTCTGCTGACCACAGAGCCGCCGTCCTCTGCTGACCACAGAGCCGCCGTCCTCTGCTGACCACAGAGCCCCCGTCCTCTGCTGACCACAGAGCCCCCGTCCTCTGCTGACCACAGAGCCCCCGTCCTCTGCTGACCACAGAGCCCCCGTCCTCTGCTGACCACAGAGCCGCCGTCCTCTGCTGACCACAGAGCCGCCCTCCTCTGCTGACCACAGAGCCGCCGTCCTCTGCTGACCACAGAGCCGCCGTCCTGCGCTCACCACTCTGCCTCCTTCCTGCGCTTACCACTCTTCCTCCTTCCTGCGCTGACCACTCTGCCTCCTTCCTGCGCTGACCACAGAGCCGCCGTCCTCTGCTGACCACAGAGCCGCCGTCCTCTGCTGACCACAGAGCCGCCGTCCTCTGCTGACCACAGAGCCGCCGTATACATTGCCAACCACTGAGCCACCATATACAGTGCCAACCACTGAGCCACCATATACAGTGCCAACCACTGAGCCACCATATACAGTGCCAACCACTGAGCCACCATATACAGTGCCAACCACTGAGCCACCGTATACAGTGCTAACCACTGAGCCACCGTATACAGTGCTAACCACTGAGCCACCATATACAGTGCCAACCACTGAGCCACCGTATACAGTGCTAACCACTGAGCCACCGTATACAGTGATAACCACTGAGCCACCGTATACAGTGCCAACCACTGAGCCACCGTATACAGTGCTAACCACTGAGCCACCATACAGTGCTAACCACTGAACCACCATATACAATGCTAACCACTGAGCCACCGTATACTCTGCTACCCACTGAGCAACCTGTATACACACAATTCATTTCACTGCACTCCCCTAACTATTAGTAAATAAACTATATATGGATTCTAGACTACCCGATTCTTTAGAATCGGGCCGCCATCTAGTATTGTATAACTGCATTTTACCCTGTTCCAGGTTTGCTCTTAAATAAATAGATATATGCTTGGTAGATTATGGTTCTCAAATGAGTGGAATCTTTGGGTTTGTAGATGCAGTCAGGGGCGGAACTACCGTGGTGCAGCTGGTGCAGCTGCACCAGGGCCCCGAGCAGCTAGGGGGCCCCTGGGGCTCCAGCGGCAGGTCCGTTCCCCTGTCAGACAGACAGACAGAAGGGTGGTGCTGTCGGGTGTCAGCGGCGCTGCACACCCGCGGCACTGTTCTAGCAGTGAGTTCCGGGGAGGGCGGCGCCTAACAGTGTTGTCTTCTTTTTTTTTTTTGTTCTGCTCTGAGCCCCGGCCGGGTGACCCCGCCCCCTGGACACCTCACCCACCCCCTGAACACCTCACCCACCCCCTGGACACCTCACCCTCACCCCCCACCTGGACACCTCACTCCCCCCCCCTGGACACCTCACTTTCCCCCCTGGACACCTCACCACCCACCCCGGTCATCGCGCCCTCCCGCCTCACCTCACAGCACCGCCGGCGGGGACAGATGCCGGGTGGAACAAGGACCTGTGATGACGTCACGCACATGTGACTCAGGTGGGCGGAGCTACATTTTGCCCGGCAAGAAAAATTGCCAGATTAGGAGGAACTGGGACTGTCTTTACAAGGTACAGAGGACGAGGGGGGTGTGCAGAGGACGTGGGGGGTGTGCAGAGGACGTGGGGGGTGTGCAGAGGACGAGGGGGGTGTGCAGAGGACGAGGGGGGTGTGCAGAGGACGAGGGGGGTGTGCAGAGGACGTGGGGGGTGTGCAGAGGACGTGGGGGGTGTGCAGAGGACGTGGGGGGTGTGCAGAGGACGTGGGGGGTGTGCAGAGGACGTGGGGGGTGTGCAGAGGACGAGGGGGGTGTGCAGAGGACGAGGGGGTGTGCAGAGGACGAGGGGGGTGTGCAGAGGACGAGGGGGGTGTGCAGAGGACGAGGGGGGTGTGCAGAGGACGTGGGGTGTGTGCAGAGGACGTGGGGTGTGTGCAGAGGACGAGGGGTGTGTGCAGAGGACGTGGGGGGGGTGTGCAGAGGACGTGGGGGGGGTGTGCAGAGGACGTGGGGGGTGTGCAGAGGACGTGGAGGGAGGGTGTGCAGAGGACGTGGAGGGAGGGTGTGCAGAGGACGAGGGGGGTGTGCAGAGGACGAGGGGGGTGTGCAGAGGACGTGGAGGGAGGGTGTGCAGAGGACGTGGAGGGAAGGTGTGCAGAGGACATGGTGGAATGTGGGCAGAGGACATGGTGGTGCACAGCACGGAGCTGAGGGCATGGTGGTACACTGTGCACAGCACAGAGCTAGGCAGATGGTGGTACACTGTGCACAGCACGGAGCTGAGGACATGGTGGTACACTCTGCACAGCACAGAGCTAGGGAGATGGTGGTACACTGTGCACAGCACGGAGCTGAGGACATGGTGGTACACTGTGCACAGCACGGAGCTGAGGACATGGTGGTACACTGTGCACAGCACAGAGCTAGGCAGATGGTGGTACACTGTGCACAGCACGGAGCTGAGGACATGGTGGTACACTCTGCACAGCACAGAGCTAGGGAGATGGTGGTACACTGTGCACAGCACGGAGCTGAGGACATGGTGGTACACTGTGCACAGCACGGAGCTGAGGACATGGTGGTACACTGTGCACAGCACAGAGCTAGGGAGATGGTGGTACACTGTGCACAGCACGGAGCTGAGGACATGGTGGTACACTGTGCACAGCACGGAGCTGAGGACATGGTGGTACACTGTGCACAGCACAGAGCTAGGCAGATGGTGGTACACTGTGCACAGCACGGAGCTGAGGACATGGTGGTACACTCTGCACAGCACAGAGCTAGGGAGATGGTGGTACACTGTGCACAGCACGGAGCTGAGGACATGGTGGTACACTGTGCACAGCACAGAGCTAGGCAGATGGTGGTACACTGTGCACAGCACGGAGCTGAGGACATGGTGGTACACTGTGCACAGCACAGAGCTAGGCAGATGGTGGTACACTGTGCACAGCACGGAGCTGAGGACATGGTGGTACACTGTGCACAGCACGGAGCTGAGGACATGGTGGTACACTGTGCACAGCACGGAGCTGAGGACATGGTGGTACACTGTGCACAGCACAGAGCTGAGGACATGGTGGTACACTCTGCACAGCACAGAGCTAGGGAGATGGTGGTACACTGTCTCCCGCCCCCTTAAAATCGGTCTGTTTCCAGGAGAGTCGGACGAGTGACATCTGTTTTTTAGTCTGTTTGGCATCCAAATGCTGTGCGAGTGTCCGACATTTCTCTCAGATCACATCCGTGTGACATCTGTTTTTTTCTCAGCAGCTATTACTGTAGAATCATTTACAGGAACATTTTACAGTGTTCTCAGCTGCAGAATGAGAATGTATCCGTGAAAAAAACGTGCCAGGCTGCGTTCACACATTGTTTATTTTGTTGCGCTTTTTTGCTGTGTTTTTCTGCCGCGCAAAAAAAGCGCAACAAAATACGCAGGGGCTTTCACACACTGCGCTTTCTTTACCCCAGAATGTGATGTATCACATGACCGCGAGCGCCCAATCAGCGCCGGGAACGCCCCTCTGACGTCACCGCAGGTCTTGGCAGCACTACACATCGCTTGGCACCGGAGACCGGACACCGGGAAAAAGCGTCGGACAGGTGAAGTATTCATTCTTTTTTATTTTTCATACACTTGCCTTTGTTTAATTTAGATATCGCAGTGTATATTAATACACTGTGAAATCTAATGGACGGTCACAGCTGTCACAGAGGGGAGGAGGAAGCTGGATTCTTCCTCCCCTCTGTGACATCACAGGGAGAAAATGCAGGAGCAGCTGCGTAAAGAATTGACATCTCAATTCTTTACGGAGCTGCGTTTTCTCCCATACACGCAGTGCGTATTTTTGCGCAATGTCTGCACTGCAAAGTGAATTTCCCATTCACTTTGCAGGCAGACAAAAGGCACATTGCGTATTTTGAAAAAGTGCGGCAAAATACGCAATGTGTGAACGCAGCCTCAGACTCGGATGGTCCGTGTGCGGTCCGTGATTTTGTCAGACCCATAGATTTGCATTGGTGAGTCTCGCGCGGGAATCGCATACTGTCGCAGCATGTTGCAACTTTTTTCTCATCCTGAATCTGGATGAGAAAAGCGTCCGACACTCATCAATGTGCTCTTAGGGTACCTTTACACACGGCTACATTTGTAGCTTATCACCAGGTAACTTACTGGCTGCAGTGAAATCATGGATACATGATTCCATTTGTACACAGCAACAAGATAGAACCATGTATCCATGATTTCACTGCAACCAGTAAGTTACCTGGTGACAAGCTACAAATGTAGCCGTGTGTAAAGGGGCCCTCAGAGATTGATTGCAATGCGAGAAAATCACACATTGCACTCATCAGAGTTTCACGCCAGTGTGTCCATACCCTAATACTAAACTCCATATAGTAATCCTACTGGTGTGGGGAGGGTTTATGGCTCAGTTAGTACATACTCCATACTTCATGGTATGGGGGGTTTATGGCTCAGTTAGTACACACTCCATACTTCTTGTTATTAACCAGTTAATGCTCTCTTGTCCACCACACTGCAGTGTCAAAAGAGGACGACAGCGAGACAGACAGCAACATGGCATCAGAGAGCCCCTGACCTCCAAATAGAAGATCCTCAGATCCCGGTATTGTGACATCATATTAAGAATAAAGGTTTTTTGCATTTATATTACACTATGAACTCCATAGCATGGCGGCAAAAATTGCTCCGGCCCCGGGCCCTCCTTGAGTCCTGCTTGTTGCCATACACTGGGGTTGTGCAGAGATGGCAATTGCACCCCCTTCTCTTTGTGTTTTAGTATAGTAAATTTTTCGACCGCCCCGGGCGCCACAAACAGTTGCTACGCCGCTGACTGTGCTGCACACCCGCGGCACTATTCTGGCACTGAGTTCTGGGGGGGGGGGCCCCGAAAAATTTCTTGCACCAGGGCCCACTACAGTCTGGGTCCGCCCCTGGATGCAGTAAAATGTGCCTAGTTCCTACAAGTATACCATATAAATTAGGGTAGTCATTCAGATTTTAATCCTCCTATCCTCCTAATAATCTCTATGTTCACATATAGGAGATGACTAATAATCAATAGTTAAGGCCCAGTCTCACATAACGACGCATCAGCAATCTCGATCCCGATAACAATGTGCAGAGATCGCTGGTGCGTCATTCACACATCGCTGATAAGATGTCAAACAGGCATCTTACCAGCGATGTCAAAACCGACGCAATAGCAATCCAGAATTATACTGAGGTTGTTGTGAATTTTCTCTCCATAGTGTAGCATTGAGATCGTTGCTCATTATCTTTGTCAAGCACAACAATGTAGCGTTCCCAGCAGGAGCACAACGACGCAAGAATGACTCAAAGCAGTGTGTAACGATCAGCGATCTCACAGCAAGGGGTTAGATCGTTGGTGCGTGTCACACAGGACGACATCGCTGTTGCGTCACGAATTTCGTGACGCAACAGCGATCCCAATAGCGATCTCGTTAGCAATCTGTGTATGTGTGACAGGGCCTTTAAGGCTCTCTACTGGGAAACATATAATAATTGTGCAGAAAAGACCATGGGAATAGTTTGGCACTATACCTTGTGCTGCCCGTGTCTCCCGCTGGGTATCCTCCTCTGGTTGCCTTTGTTTTATCCTGTGAGGAGATTGCTGACAGGGTAAACACTGAGAGCCTGGTTTCAGTCCTACTACATGTCACAGACAGCTGACGTTGCGCCATCCTCACTTCACTGTCACGTGGCATTAGCCCTGCTCACTACACATAGCCACACCCACTCAACATAACCATTCCCACTTCACAGCCTGCATCTCCATATCCCCTCCTTCACATGGCCATTCCCCTTGGGCTATGTGGAAAGTTGGAGCTATACATGGGGGTGGTGCTGTGAAAGAGGTGGGAAAACTGGGAGGGGTGGGGTGGGGGCCCGCCCCCTGGACTATGTGTAGGTCGAAGTTATGAAAGAGTGGGGCTACTGTGAGGGGGTGGGGTGCTCCACCCACTCATAGCCATGCCCACTCATAGTCATGCCTCCTGGACTATGTGGAGAGGTGGAGCTATGAAGGGCGGTGCTACCGGGACCATAGGGCTATGTGCATGGGGTGGAGCTATGAAGGAGCGGGGCTACTGGGTGGTGGCAGGGCTATGATACATGCACACACATACATTACCATATATGGGCGACATTACCATATATGAGCATTACGACCATATATGGGTATTACGTCCGGGCAATGCTGAGCTCTACATCTAGTATGTATATATACAGGGTGGGCCATTTATATGGATGCACCTAAATAAAATGGCAATGGTTGGTGATATCAACTTCATGTTTGGGGCAAATTAGTATATGGGAGGGGGAAAACTTTTCCAGATGGGTGGTGACCATGGTGGCCATTTTGAAGTCAGCCATTTTGGATCCAACTTTATTTTTTTCAATGGGAAGAGGGTCATGTGACACGTCAAACTCATTGAGAATTTCATAAGAAAAACAATGGTGTGCTTGATTTTAACATAATTTTATTCTTTCATGAGTTATTTACAAGTTTACAACCACTTATAAAATGTGTTCAAAGTGCTGCCCATTGTGTTGGATTGTCAATACAACCCTCTTCTCCCACTCTTGACACACTGATAGCAACACCGCAGAGGAAATGCTAGCACAGGCTTCCAGTATCCGTTGTTTCAGAGGCTGCACATCTTGTATCTTCACAGCACAAACAATTGCCTTCAGATGAGTGATGAGGCAAACTTTTTTGTGAATGATGAAGTTAACAAACATACCACCGCTATTGGTCTGACACTAACCCACAGTGGATAGATCCCTCCAAGACTGTCGGAACACAAAAATTGATGGTATGGTGTGGTATATGGGGTGCAAAGATAGTGGAAACCTCAATGCCACTAGATATCTGAATCATGTAGCAAGTTTCTCTCCCATTGAAAAAATAAAGTTGAATCCCAAATGGTCAACTTCAAAATGTACTTAAAATCTGACGAATCTTTACTAGAGGAACAATGTTCCTTCAGTTTGCCGGTGATTGAATTCATTTTGGATAATAATATTTTTAAATTTGAAGGCGCCTTCTATAGGCAGATTAGGGGCTGTGCGATGTAGAAGCGATTCGCACCCAGCTATGCTAACCTGTATATGGATTCTTTTGAGTCCGTCCTCATTGCACAGTCCCATTCTGCTGAAGGCCACATAAAGTCTTATCGACATTACATTGATGATTTATTCCTGATTTGGAACGGTTCCAGAGCAGAAGCTTTGACCTTCATAGAGGGACTCAAAGTCAACCCTTGGGGGCTACAACTAACAGCAAATATATCCAATACTAATATCCAATTCCTTGACCTCCAGGTTGCCCTTGACCAGCTGGGGAGAGTGTCCACATCCACGCACTTCAAGCCTGTTGATGTCAACTGTTATCTCAGGTCTGATAGTGGACATCTCCCCAGCTGGATCAAAAATATACCATATGGGTGATACTGGAGGATCAGGAAAAACTGCTCAAATAATGTAGACTTCATCAATGAGTCCAGGATTTTGAGACGGAGATTTAGACAAAAAGGCTACCCCCAAACTATTCTTGCTGATGCCTATTCAAAAACGAGATCAATGTCACAAGGTATGTGCTTAGACAAAATTGCAGCAAAACAAACCACCGGTGATGCGAAATTAAGTGATGTAAAGCTTATTACAACCTTTAACCAATCACGAATGGGAGTCAGAAAGCTAGTTGACAAATATTGGTTTATATTGAGAGCTGATCCAATCCTAAGCAAATATATACCTGATAAACTTTCTATTATCTATAGAAGAAATAAATGGTGATCCTACAGCTTTATGAAAAGTTTTATTCTGATTTATTTGCCATTTGCCATTTATTTGCCATGTGCCACAGTGAAGTAAGGGTTAATTTAATTGAAATAAATTGCTCGTCCAGGATTGGTTGTGAATTTGTCAGCATCTGTATAATGTCATTTCCCTTTTCTGTTGTAACCCCCACCTGATGAAGTTGGTGTGCCGCCATTGAAACGTGTTGTGGAATAAAAGCTGAGTATCTATTATATAATTGCCGTAGCGACTTCCGTCGGAGCGGTGCTGCTTCCGGTCGCTTGGTTAGCGAGTCCGAGCTGCTTCTCCTGGACTCTGTCCGTGGCCGCGTAGCGGCCAAGGCGACTCACGAAGCAATGCCCGCAAAGCGGGCATTGCGAGTCGTTGCAGCCTAGCGAAGCAATGCCCGCGAAGCGGGCATTGCGAGTCGCTACACCGCTAACCAAGCCACCGAAGCCCATACTCCTGTAGTGTACACCGCTATACTATACTACAGTCCCATGCCCATAAGCGCCATGGGACTGTAGTATACCATCGCGCTGTACACTACAGACCCCTGCCGCGACTCGCTACACCGCTAACCAAGCCACCGAAGCCCATACTCCTGTAGTGTACACCGCTATAGTATACTACAGTCCCATGCCCATAAGCGCCATGGGACTGTAGTATACCATCGCGCTGTACACTACAGCCCCCTGCCGCTCTAAGCCACTACGCGCTGCTGTACTGTACACCGCTATAGTATACTACAGTCCCATGCCCATAAGCGCCATGGGACTGTAGTATACCATCGCGCTGTACACTACAGCCCCCTGCCGCTCTAAGCCTACCCCCTAAGGCACCGCCGCCCCTAACCCCCTACCCCCTAAGCCCCGCAGCAGCCCCGACCACCTAACCCCCGACCCGCACCATCCAAAGCCGCCGCCGATACCCCCTAAGCCCCGCCGTCTACCCCCTAAGCCATCGCCGCCCCTACCTAAGCCCCTACCCCCTAAGCACCGCAGCAGCCCCGACCACCTAACCCCCGACCCGCAGCATCCAAACCCGCCCCCGATACCCCCTAAGCCCCGCCGTCTACCCCCTAAGCCATCGCCGCCCCTACCCCCTAGGCCCCCGCCGATACCCCCTAAGCCATGCCGCCTACCCCCTAAGGCACCGCCGCCCCTAACCCCCTACCCCCTAGACCCCCGACGATACCCCCTAAGCCATGCCGCCTACCCCCTAAGGCACCGCCGCCCCTAACCCCCTAAACCCCGCAGCAGCCCCGACCACCTAACCCCCGACTCGCACCATCCAAACCCGCCGCCGATACCCCCTAAGCCCCGACTACCTAACCCCCGACTCGCACCATCCAAAGCCGCCGCCGATACCCCCTAAGCCCCGCCGTCTACCCCCTAAGCCATCGCCGCCCCTACCTAAGCTCCTACCCCCTAGGCCCCCGCCGATACCCCCTAAGCTCCCGCCGCTGTCCCCTGCCCCTGTCGCTAAAGCCCTACACCCTAACCCCCCGCCGTCCCCTAACCTAACGCCGCTCTCACCTAAGGCCCTACACCCGAAGCCCCGTCCATCACTTACATGCCTTCAAGTCATCTGATCGTCCGTCCGATCGTCCGTCCGATCCTCCGTCCGGCCAGGCGTCCTCTTCCTCCGGCCCCGGGGGTCTTCTCTCTTCTTTCCGCCATCTCCGCCTCTTCGTCCGGCCCCGGGGATCTTCTGTCTTCTTTTCCGAAAATTCCACCTCCGACGTCCTCTTCCTTCTCATTAAGATAGAATGGAGGAAAAATCCCCCATTCTACCTCAATGAAATCTCACGCCGTCTTCTGATTGGTCGCTGGATAATGCCCTCAGCCAATCAGAAGAGCTCCTCATTCAGTTTTCATTCAGGTCCGCCTTTTTTCCCCATTGACATACATTACCGGTGTGTCGGCGATTTTATGGCCGCCCCCCTGGTTCTATTTGTCGGCCCTAAAATCGCGGACACACCGCTAATGCATCTCTATGGGCAGTCAGCTCGACTTCTGATTGGTTGCCGTTCAATCCGAAATCGGGCTGACTGCCCATAGAGATGCATTAGCGGTGTGTCCGCGATTTTAGGGCCGACAAATAGAACCAGGTGGGCGGCCATAAAATCGCTGACACACCGGTAATGTATGTCAATGGGCAAAAAAAAGGCGGACCTGAATGAGAACTGCGTCTCAGTCAAACTTAAAAAAATAAATAAATTAAATAATAAAAAAAAATTTAAAAAAGAATTAAAAAATAATAAAAATATTAATTAAAAATAATAAACAATTCAATAAAAATAATAATAAAAAAATAAAATATATGCTAATAAGATCAGCCCTTTGCGGACCTCAATGAGAACTGCGTCTCAGCCTAAATAATAAATTAAATAATAAAAAAAATAATTAAAAAAGAATTAAAAATAATAAAAAAAATTAATTAAAAATAATAAAAAATTCAATAAAAATAATAATAAAAAAATAAAATATATGCTAATAAGATCAGCCCTTTGCGGACCTGAATGAGAACTGCCTCTCAGCCTAAATAATAAATTAAATAATAAAAAAAATAATTAAAAAAGAATTAAAAAATAATAAAAAAAAATAATTAAAAATAATAAAAAATTCAATAAAAATAATAATAAAAAAATAAAATATATGCTAATAAGATCAGCCCTTTGCGGACCTGAATGAGAACTGCCTCTCAGCCTAAATAATAAATTAAATAATAAAAAAAATAATTAAAAAATAATTAAAAAATAATAAAAAAAAATAATTAAAAATAATAAAAAATTCAATAAAAATAATAATATAAAAATAAAATATATGCTAATAAGATCAGCCCTTTGCGGACCTGAATGAGAACTGCCTCTCAGCCTAAATAATAAATTAAATAATAAAAAAAATAATTAAAAAAGAATTAAAAAATAATAAAAAAATTAATTAAAAATAATAAAAAATTCAATAAAAATAATAATAAAAAAATAAAATATATGCTAATAAGATCAGCCCTTTGCGGACCTGAATGAGAACTGCCTCTCAGCCTAAATAATAAATTAAATAATAAAAAAATAATTAAAAAAGAATTAAAAAATAATAAAAAAATTAATTAAAAATAATAAAAAATTCAATAAAAATAATAATAAAAAATAAAATATATGCTAATAAGATCAGCCCTTTAGCGCACCTGAATGACAACTGCCTCTCAGCCTAAATAATAATTTAATAATAAAAAAATAATTAAAAAAGAATTAAAAAATTATAAAAAATAAATAAAACATAATTAAAAATAAATAACAAATAATAAATAATAATTTAAAAAAAATGCTAATAATAATATTACTGCTAATAATACTGCTATTAATGCTAATAATTATGTTATTAATGCTATTATTAATGCTAATAATGCTATTATTAATTCTATTAATGCTAATAATAATGCTATTAATGCTATTAATAATGTTATTAATGCTATTATTAATGCTAATAATCCTATTATTAATGCTATTTATGCTAATAATAATGATATTAATGCTATTAATAATGTTATTAATGCTATTAATAATGCTAATAATGCTATTATTAATGCTATTAATGCTCATAATAATGCTATAATGCTATTAAATAATGTTATTAATGCTATTAATAATGCTAATAATGCTATTATGAATGCTATTAATGCTAATAATAATCCTATTAATGCTATTAATAATGCTATTCATGCTATTAATAATACTATTAATGCTATTAATGCTAATAATAATGCTATTAATGCTATTAATAATGTTATTAATGCTATTATTAATGCTAATAATGCTATTATTAATTCTATTAATTTTTAATAATAATGCTATTAATGCTATTAATAATGTTATTAATACTATTAATAATGCTAATAATCCTATTATTAATGCTATTTATGCTAATAATAATGCTATTAATGCTATTAATAATGTTATTAATGCTATTAATAATGCTAATAATGATATTATTAATGCTATTAATGCTAATATTAATGCTATTAATAATGTTATTAATGCTATTATTAATGCTAATAATGCTATTATTAATTCTATTAATGCTAATAATAATGCTATTAATGCTATTAATAATGTTATTAATGCTATTATTAATGCTAATAATGCTATTATTAATGCTATTAATGTCAATATTTATCCTATTAATGGTATTATTAATGCTATTAATGCTAATAATAATGCTATTAATGCTATTAATGCTAATAATAATGCTATTAATGCTATTAATAATGTTATTAATGCTATTATTAATGCTAATAATGCTATTATTAATGCTATTTATGCTAATAATAATGCTATTAATGCTATTAATAATGCTATTAATGCTATTAATAATGCTATTAATCCTATTATTTATGCTATTAATGCTATTAATGCTAATATTTATCCTATTGATGGTATTATTAATGCTATTAATGCTAATAATAATGCTATTAATGCTAATAATAATGCTATTAATGCTATTAATAATGTTATTAATGCTATATTATTAATGCTAATAATGCTATTATTAATTCTATTAATGCTAATAATAATGCTATTAATGCTATTAATAATGTTATTAATGCTATTATTAATGCTAATAATCCTATTATTAATGCTATTTATGCTAATAATAATGCTATTAATGCTATTAATAATGCTATTAATGCTATTAATAATGCTATTAATCCTATTATTTATGCTATTAATGCTATTAATGCTAATATTTATCCTATTAATGGTATTATTAATGCTGTTAATGCTAATAATAATGCTATTAATGCTAATAATAATGCTATTAATGCTATTAATAATGTTATTAATGCTATTATTAATGCTAATAATGCTATTATTAATTCTATTAATGCTAATAATAATGCTATTAATGCTATTAATAATGTTATTAATGCTATTATTAATGCTAATAATCCTATTATTAATGCTATTTATGCTAATAATAATGCTATTTATGCTATTAATAATGTTATTAATGCTATTAATAATGCTAATAATGCTATTATTAATGCTATTAATGCTAAATAATAATGCTATTAATGCTATTAATAATGTTATTAATGCTATTAATAATGCTAATAATGCTATTATTAATGCTATTAATGCTAATAATAATCCTATTAATGGTATTAATAATGCTATTCATGCTATTAATAATACTATTAATGCTATTAATGCTAATAATAATGCTATTAATGCTATTAATAATGTTATTAATGCTATTATTTATGCTAATAATGCTATTATTAATTCTATTAATTTTAATAATAATGCTATTAATGCTATTAATAATGTTATTAATGCTATTATTAATGCTAATAATGCTATTTATGCTAATAATAATGCTATTAATGCTATTAATAATGCTATTAATGCTCTTATTTATGCTATTAATGCTATTAATGCTAATATTTATCCTATTAATGGTATTATTAATGCTATTAATGCTAATAATAATGCTATTAATGCTATTAATGCTAATAATAATGCTATTAATGCTATTAATAATGTTATTAATGCTATTATTAATGCTAATAATGCTATTATTAATCCTATTAATGCTAATAATAATGCTATTAATGCTATTAATAATGCTATTAATGCTATTAATAATGTTATTAATGCTATTATTAATACTAATAATGCTACTATTAATGCTATTAATGCTAATAATAATGCTATTAATGCTATTAATAATGCTATTAATGCTATTAATTATGCTATTAATGCTATTAATGCTAATATTTATCCTATTAATGCTATTAATGCTAATAATAATTCTATTAATGCTAATAATAATGCTATTAATGCTATTAATGCTATTAATTATGCTATTAATGCTATTAATGCTAATAATAATGCTATTAATGCTATTAATAATGTTATTAATGCTATTATTAATGCTAATAATGCCAATAATAATGCTAATAATAATGCATATTAATGCTATTAATGCTAATATTTATCCTATTAATGCTAATAATAATGCTATTAATGCTATTAATAATGCTATTAATGCTATTAATTATGCTATTAATGCTATCAATGCTAATATTTATCCTATTAATGGCATTATTAATGCTATTAATGCTAATAATGCTATTAATAATGCTATTAATGCTAATAATAATGCTATTAATGCTATTAATACTTTTATTAATGCTCATAATACTGCTAATAATGCTATTAATACTGCTATTACTGCTAATAATAATGCTATGGCTTATATTATTGCTATTGATGATGCGATTATTATTTAAAAATCTTTAAAAAAACAATAAACATATTTTAGATACCCGATGCATTTGCATCAGGCTAACAGCTATAACTACTATAATCAAATTAATGCACGTTCTAGAATCCCGATGCATTTGCATCGGGCTCACAGCTAGTAATTAATAATCCCCTGGGTCCTCCTGTATGAGTGCTCCGTTAAACACGAATTGTTTCTGCACATTTATTGTCTATCTCCCTCTGGGAGATCATGTGGAGCTGCACCTTACAGGACCTGTGCTTCTTAGCACACAAGGACTTGATCTGACATCAGAACCACGTGACCGGAGGGCGGGCGTATCATCGCCGGATCTCCTGGAGCCAGCGGATGAGAGTTCACTTATAACTCTTTTATCTCCAAAAAGTGACAGGGGGTCCCTCTCATGTGCGCCTCTCCTTGTTCTTTTATTTTTACAAACAGGAAGTTGATATCACCAACCATTCCATTTTATTTAGGTGCATCCATATAAATGGCCCACCCTATATATGCATATATAAAATATTATGTATAAGCTAAGTGTATGTATGAGTGTGTGTATGTATGTAACAAGGCCCACCCACTCCACATATCCCCACCCACTCCAGTTAGCCATGCCCACTTCATAGCCCACCTCACAGAACCAGACATTACATGGAGGGAGAGGAGCTAGAGGGTACTTGAGAAAACTTAGTAATTATTAGTATGACTATTTTTTTGACTGTGCACTCTTCCCCCGCCCTGTAGCTATGCTAAGCCATCCATCTTATTGTACCCAGGTACAAGACAATCCCTCAATTCTGGTTTAATTTTCATAAAATCCCACACATGCAGCATTATACCACTAGTAGAGGCACACTGCTAGGACCCGATAAGATGAGAAACACCTTGGTGGGGTTATCAGGCACTTTCGCAGTGGCCACTGCTAAAGCTATGTTTTCTCAAGTCTCTTAATAATCTCAAGCAGTTTCTTCCATGTCCTTTTCATCATATCTGTATTAAGTGTGCATAGAGTCCTGCCATTCATTGTTAGCCATTATGCTATTTCACATACTCATAGTGTGTAGTATTGCAGCAGCCTTTTTCTTTAATTTTCATGGTTTTCCTTGCTAGCACCTACACACAAGGTGATGCCAGTCATTTTGTAATTACTAGTATGACTATTTTTTTTGATTATGCACCCTTCACCCACCCTGTAGCCAAGCTAAGCTGTCCATCTTATTGTACCCAGGTCCAAGACAACCCTATTTCACATACTCATAGTGTGTAATGTTGCAGCAGATGTTCACTTTAATTTGCATGGCTTTTACCAGGGACATCTGGAGTAAATGTAGAATTAAGTTTCAACTGGCTGTGCACACCATCCTTCTGACACCTTTTCTTTATACACCTCATCTCTCAGGGGCTATGGATACTACTACAACACTTAAATGGGCAGGGGCAGGTCTTTTTTACTTTCGAGACATAGTAAGTCCGATTACAAACAAACCAAGAACATTCTCTGAATTGCACTCACTGTATGGATTTCCAGAGAGTTTGTGTTTCTCCTATCAATAGATAGTCCATTACTTTATGTCGAGTATGGGGCCCAAGAAAAGCTCATGTTCAACTCAATTTGATAACATTTGTTCTCAGGGTGCTTCTACAAAGGGCCTTATATCTAATATATACACTATTTTAAACTCCCATAACAGTTTGAGTTCCTTCAACCCCTTTATGACCCAGCCTATTTTGGCCTTACTGACCTTGCCATGTTTTGCAATTTTGACCTGTATCCCTTTATGGCTGGAAACACACTGACCTGAGACTCACACGAGTGCAATGCGAGAAAAGCTCGCATTGTACTCGGACCAGTGTTGCCCTATCAGGCAGAGCACACTGGTGTTAGTCCCCCGCACTAAACTCGCATTGCGAGTCAGAAGCGAGTGCAGTCACAGCATGCTGCAACTGCACGTGATTCTAACGTGCGTGTGGACAATGCAAGTCTATGGGTGCCAGATTTTCTCGCACCCAGAACGCACACTGTGCGAGTTTGAAGCACCATGCTGGTAAAAGTTAGCATGGATTGAATAGCTAGATCAGGCTTAATAGTTTTCAGCTGTTACTTCCGGGGACGCCTATTAAGCTCATTACATATTCACTGCACTGTCAAACAAACAGACAATCACAGGAGCTCACACTCTATGTGAGCCTCTGTGATTTGCTGTTGTAATCACACTGGATTTCCTCAATCTGGACAGTGATTCTGCTTGGTTGCTATACACATTAGTGTATGGCAACCAACCTGGCGTGCTTCGGTGTTAAATAAATAATTATTTAAAAAAACGCGTGGGTCTTCGCAGCAATTTTAAGTCTAGCCTGATGAAAGCAGGCAAACAGCAAGCTGCCACCCTCAGCTGCCTAATATTCCCTTGGCTGGCAAAAAATTGCGTGGCTCCGCCCTATTTTTAATTGCCAGCCAAGGTAAAACTAGTCAGCTGATGACTGGTATTCTCAGCGGGATGAGGGCCCCAGTATACAAAATACAGGAAAATACACAGATGTGTATAAAAACGATGGACATAAATACTTATTATAGAAGCAAAAAAGCAAAAATGGTCACAAACAAAAAAGCAAAAAAAAAAAAAAATACTTTTTATATAAAAAAAAAAAGGGACCTGTTGCCCTAAAAACATATTCTACTTCAGTAAAGGAAAAATCCCTATATGCCTCTGTATTCTTTTTAGATAATTTAGACGGAACACAAGTGTTGAAAAAATACATTGCTTTACATTAATTAAGTGGGGAATCGGCCCATTGTGTGGCCCTTTTGTGTCTACTGGGAGATGTGTTGTTAGCAGGGGTGTTAAACTCCTGGGCTAAAGGTCCACACACGGTGCATGTTTCACTAAACACTGTTCCTTTTCTGGTGTTTGGAAACCAAACTGTCAAATGCTATGTTAACGAGACAAACGTAGCACTGTGTGTAGGCCTCAATACCTGGATTTTCAAAGGCCTGGGTGATACCTTGAGTACACTTGTAGGCGGGATTGGGAACATACAAATACAACACTGTGAAGAAACCCAGTTTAACATAAAAATTGTATGTACTCTTCACCATGTGTTATAACAACACTGCCCTCCTGGTGTCGTACAACGGAAAAAAGTGCCTTTAAGCCCCTTTGTACACTACATGGCAAGTTTCTAATTTAAAGTCATGAAGACAACACACTTTTTGGTCTAAAATGTTTTTATTCATAGTAACAAAAAAAAATTCACGTTGTGTTTGTCACAAAAGTCCAACAAAAATGTTAAAATAACAAATCACAAATATTGGTACTGAGTTGGTGGGGGTCATATTCACCTGCAGGAGCTGACGAGGCTTCTGGACCCATACTGCCATAGGCATAAGAGTCCAGCATATGCGGAGGGTTGGGTGGTCTGGGTACCCTCCGCATACCATGACTATCTCTGGGGCCAGGCATAGGATGGTCCTGGGCATTAGTGTCCCACTGTCGGACGCGTTGAGCACCAAGTATATAATGTGCTCAATGCACCGACGCTTCCGGGGCTCCATCTGCGACACCCGTTCGCTGACAAGCAACCTAATCCCTCTGTGTGGCCGCTGGTCCACGTTGAGCAGCACTGTTCTGGCCCAATCTCCGAGTTGTGTTGGTGGGGGCGTGTGGTGGCGTCATCTCCAAAATGTCGACCTCACACCAGAGTGGTGCTCCTCCACGCTGGGCGGACTTGGCACCTCCCCCTGTGGTGTTGATGGGGGAGGCTCAGCGACGGATGCTGAGGCCTAGTTTGAGCTCTGTACAGGGGCCTGCAAAGAATCAAACATATTGTTTAAACAATTGACATGGCCAACCATTAATTCACACACACATGTTTTAAGTTATTTTGTGCACAATTGGTGTCCTAGCACATCTAACATGTTTACTTGTGTTTAGATGGGGACATATGTTACGTTCCAGTGTTGACACAAGTTAAAACAATGTGAAGCATGGTGATGCTGGTGGATGTTGCTACTTTACAATGCCGAAAGCTGAGTTGACTGTCACCCATACCCTTAACACAAGGTCTAATTTGTTCACCCCTGGACGGTACTATGTGACACCACCATTAAAGGGACACTTTCAGCAGGTTTTTGCAATCCCATCTCACAGCCGCATAATGTAGAGCAATGTGTGACGGAGCTGCTTGCTGGCACTTTGTTGAAATTATAGTTTTGTCTGCTTAAACATGTATCAGTAAATGACTATGCTGGACTACTTAATTAGTCCTACAATGTTAGGCCATGTTCACACACATGCTTTTTTTTTACCATCTCTGCGTTTTTGGGCTGTTAAAAAAAACGCAGGTGCGTTAACGCAGGGTACATTTGAGTGTAGCTGCGTTTTTCAGCTCCATTTGCGTTTTTTACCCCTAGTCCAAAAAACGCTGCATGCAGCGTTTTTGGGTGCTGTAAAAAAACGCCTGTGCGTTTTTCAAAAAAACGCATGCGTTTTTTTAACATGGGGCCCTATGGGAAACGCATGCAAAAACGCATGGTACATTAGTACCTTTTAGTGCCATTCAAAAACGCATGCGTTTCCCATAGGGGCCCATGTTAAAAAAAACGCATGCGTTTTTGAAAAAACGCACATGCGTTTTTTTGACATGGGGGCCCTATGGGAAACGCATGCGTTTTTAAAAGGCACATTTATGCACCCTGCGTTAACGCTTGCGTTTTTGCCTGCGTTTTTGGTGAAAAAATGACTAAGTCCAAAAACGTGGCAAATCCTTTCAGACACACAAGGGACATTTTTAAGCACTCTTAAAAAAACGCAAGTGCTTTAAAGAGTGCTAAGAAAAACGCAAATTGAGTGTGAACAATGCCTTAATCTCCAGCTGATTGAGCAGTGATTGTATGAAAACTACACTGACAAGCCAAATAACAGACTCATTGCTGCAATCTGGGTGTCTGTCTCTACATGATGCTGCATTCAGAGGAAATGCCAAAAACATGCTGACAGTGTCCCTTTAAATAGCCCAAATTCTCACAACCAACAATGCTTGTTCATAGCAACATTACTATGGTACTTACATCCTCTGGTGAAGCACTCGGTTCAGGAGTGGCGGATGGCGTTTGTGAATAGTCCCTGCTGGAGGTGTCGGAACGAGGTGGCTCCTGGTCCAGTAGGAACATGAGGAGGTTGTAGTACTACAGGGTGGGCCTATACATCTCCTCAGTACCCCTGCCAGAAGCCATGGAATTCCGGACCTTATTCCACTCCCGTTTGAACACAGTCCACAGGGACTGGATCTGTCTCTTCACAAACTTCTCGTCACACTGCTCAGCCGGATGGTATCGCTGAGCCAGTGTGATGAGATTGCCATACGTCACTCCATTCACCTGCTTGTTCTTATACACAGGTGACTTTCTCCGCCAGAGGCATTCGTGCTCCCTGTACATCACGATGAATCCCCAGAGATACTCATGATCTTCCGCCATCTGAAAAAGAACATTAGAACTAGTTAAGGAAAGCACATACATGTATGTATGATGTGCTACTTCTACACCACACATGTTCATGTTTTGCCCTGTGCCACACACCATTTAGTAGCACGCGTATATGTCAATTAGCAAGCATGAAAGAGTCAAGTGTATACACATATGTCACCCCTGCATACCAAACCTTACATATGGCAGAAAGGAATGCTTGGCAACAATGGCAATGTTATTTGGCCTCACATGCAATGGACAGTGCATCATGTACACTTACAAATGTTGCAATTGAAGCTACAAACACTATGAAGTTGGAGATTTAACATAGAAGCAAAGGTTGGCAAAAACAGGGAAAACTAAAAAAAAAAACAATCATTTGCCAGTACACGATATGTGAGGTTTACTGTGGAGGTGCACATTATGTAGTACAGACCATTCAGGGGCTAGACATGGCTATTTCCAATTAAAGTAGCCCCATTCTAAAAGGCAACTTCTACTAAAGTGGCCAAATCATGGGCGTACCCAGGATCAAAACTAGGGGGGGGCAAGCCATGGTCGTTCAGGTTGTAAAATTGTGCATCGGGGCCCATCAGACTTGTTACGCCACTGTGGAGCCCTATAGAGGGCTGTATATGAAATGTGATCCCTATGGGGGGCTGTATATGAGATGGAAGTTCCATCTCATATACAGCCCCCCCAATGTCCCATAGGGCTCACATCTCATATACAGCCCTCCATAGGGCTCCCATCTAATGTACAGACCCCCATAGAGCTCCCATATCATATACAGCCCCCTTATAGGGCTCCCATATTATATATAACCCTGTCATAGGGCACCCAAATCATATTCAGCCCCTCATAGGGCTCCTGTATCATATACAGCCCCTCCATAGAGCTCCCATCAAGAGAGCCCTATGGGGGTTGTATATGATACGGGAGCCCTATGGGGTGGGCTGTATAGGATATGGGAGGCTGTATATGATATTGGAGTTCCATCTCATATACAGCCCCCCCAATACCCCATACAGTCATCATATTATATACAACAGCCCCCCATAGGGCTCCTATATCATATATAGGCTGTCCCTCCCTGCCCCACTCTGGGTACGCCCATGAATATTTGTGTATATGACTGTATGTGTGTGGATTGTGTGTATATGATTGTGTATGTGTTTATGATCATATATGTGTGTATATCACTATGTATGTGTAGATATGATTGTGCATATTTATCATTGTGTATATGATTGTGCATTTATGATTGTGTATATGATCATGTATGTGTGTGTATATGACTGTGTATTATTGTGTATGTGTGTATATAATTACCCAATACGATGGTATGTGTGTATGAGTATATGATTGTGTGTATATGACTGTGTATACGATTATGCATGTGTGTATATGACACAATCATATACACAGACATACACAATTGTATACACACATGCAGAATCATACACAGACATATACAATCATATGCAGACATTTACAATGATATACACATGTGCACTATCATATACACACATACACAATCAGTCATATGCACAGGCATATACAATCATATACACACATGCAGAATCATACACAGACATATACAATCATATGCAGACATTTACAATGATATACACATGTGCACTATCATATACACACATACACAATCAGTCATATGCACAGGCATATACAATCATATACACACATGCAGAATCATATATATTCACAATCAATCATATACACACATGCAGAATCATATATACTCACAATCAATCATATACATACATGCACAATCACATATACTCACAATCAATCATATACATACATGCACAATCATATATACTCCCAATCAATCATATACACACATGCACAATCATATATACTCAGAATCAATCATATACATACATGCAGAATCATATATACTCACAATCAATCATATACACACATGCACAATCATATATACTCACAATCAATCATATACATACATGCACAATCACATATACTCACAATCAATCATATACACACATGCACAATCACATATACTCACAATCAATCATATACACAAGTGCAGAATCACATATACTCACAATCAATCATATACATACATGCACAATCATATATACTCACAATCAATCATATACACACATGCAGAATCACATATACTCACAATCAATCATATACACACATGCACAATCATGCACACAGATATATACAATCATATACACACATGCAGAATCACATATACTCACAATCAATCATATACACACATGCACAATCATATATACTCACAATCAATCATATACACACATGCAGAATCACATATACTCACAATCAATCATATACACACATGCACAATCATGCACACAGATATATACAATCATATGCAGACATTTACAATTATATACACACATACACAGTCATATACACAGACATATACAATCACACACACATGCACAATCATATATACTCACAATCAATCATATACATACATGCACAATCACATATACTCACAATCAATCATATACATACATGCACAATCATATATACTCACAATCAATCATATACATACATGCACAATCATATATACTCACAATCAATCATATACACACATGCAGAATCATATATACTCACAATCAATCATATACATACATGCACAATCATATATACTCACAATCAATCATATACATACATGCACAATCACATATACTCACAATCAATCATATACATACATGCACAATCATATATACTCACAATCAATCATATACATACATGCACAATCATATATACTCACAATCAATCATATACACACATGCAGAATCATATATACTCACAATCAATCATATACACACATGCAGAATCACATATACTCACAATCAATCATATACACACATGCACAATCATGCACACAGATATATACAATCATATGCAGACATTTACAATTATATACACACATACACAGTCATATACACAGACATATACAATCACACACACATGCACAATCATATATACTCACAATCAATCATATACATACATGCACAATCACATATACTCACAATCAATCATATACATACATGTACAATCACATATACTCACAATCAATCATATACATACATGTACAATCACATATACTCACAATCAATCATATACATACATGTACAATCACATATACTCACAATCAATCATATACATACATGTACAATCACATATACTCACAATCAATCATATACATACATGCACAATCATATATACTCACAAGTTACAATCACTTGCAGACATACACACATTGGGGCTCTTTTTACTTTAGATGATTCTTCTGGCACATCTTCTATGTCCTGTCCACACGCAGCTGTATGTCCTCTTCAATAGGTGTGTGCACTGTGACCTCCTATCACACATGGCCGCACACAGCAACTGCTCTTGGCCCTCTGTTGCTCTCTGCTGACCTGTGATGCAGTGGAGGGGCGGACCTTCACTGCACAATGTGTAGTGTGGCCGGCCGGATCACTGTCTGTACAGCAGAGAGCTGTAAGCTAAGCAGTTTGCTGTGTGCGGCCATCATGCAGCATACGGCCGATGGAGGAGATAATAGGAGAGGTCTGCACAGTAATGGAGGATGGAGAGGAGATAATAGGATGGAGAGCGAGCCGCCCTGCACAGCCGCTGGGGAGCAAGCGGCCCTGCACACTAGATGGGAGAGCCGACGGCCCTGCACAGCCGCAGGGAGAGCGGGCGGCCCAGCAGTCACAGGGGTCGGCGCACTCAGTGCCGCTCACCCCTTTCTCTTGGGGGGGCAGCTGCCCCCCCTGCCCCACGCTGGGTACGCCCATGGGCCAAATGACTAGAGCATATGGTTTTGTAGAGAGGAATAACATCAAAATCACAGTATTGCACAGATGAAGATGATTATCCAGACCTACCGTCAGTCCTGCAATGTGAGATGAGAACACACTACCACCTTGGTACATAGATAATTGCTAATAGGCTGCAGCTGGCACACCATTTTTTAAAGGGTGTCCGACCAATCAGAACGCTGTTGATGCCTTCAATCACAGTAGTCAACGGCGACGCGGGAATGCCAATTGGATGACACCTGCACAATCTGATTGGCTGCTTCCCACATAAAAAGTGTCAACGCCCCAACTATGTCATGTTTGCTGCCCAGAGCTATTGAGTAAGTATTGATGTGCACACCTGTTTTATACTATGCCGGAGTCTCTAACGTGTTATGAATAGGGATGGGCGAATCTACTCGTTACTACTCGCTACTATGCGAGTAGTAGGGTGAGCACCCTAGTAGTGAGGGGTAGGGATGTCTCATCAAAAGAAATCTGACAGGTGCCCCGCCCCTATCAAAGTGTATCAAACACGCCCCCTTAATCAAATTGATATCAAGCAATTACACATTTGATTGCTTGATATCAATTTATCAATCTGCCTATCAGGCTATCAAGCTGTCTACCAAGCTATTAAATTGTTTATCAAACTATCAAATGAAATTCGAAATGTTATCTTTTAATCATGATCCACATATATAGGATCGATAATGATTCTTTTATTGATAGGAATTTTGATTTCGAAATGTTATCTTTTAATCATGATCCACTTATATATAGGATCGATAATGATTCTTTTATTTATAGGAATTTTGATCTTGCAATAATTGCTAGCAGAATGATTTTATCATGGTCGTCTTATTATGCTATAGGTATCATCAGAATGCTGGGCGTATTATGTATACGGCCAATCTGTTATAGGAGTTTGATGCTTATTGAACCCTAAGGATAGTAATAAAATATTCGTTTATTCGTTTTATCAATGAGGCGCATGAGACTCCGTATTATGAATGTTTATTGAATAAAATCAATGACAAACAATGCAATACACAGCAATCAATGAATAAAATCAAAACTGAACAACACAATACTTATAATGTATTTCAAAGTTTCTTAGGCAACAAAAGTGTGGGGGAGCATAAATGTAAAGGGATACGATGTCCTGTTTGTCGCAACAATTAAATAAATTTGATGAGCATCTTTGTTACATGCGGAGGTATGTACCAAAGGATGAAACGGATCAATATATATTTTATGACTTTGAATGTATGCAGAAGACAGGAACCCACATCCCTAATTACATTTATGCCACTACGCTGTATGGTCATCCTTCCTGGGAGTTTGAAGGCAAATCATGCACACATGATTTTGTGCTATTCATAACATCAGGTAAATTTAACGGATGCACGTTTATAGCTCACAATGCCGGAAGGTACGACGCGTACTTTATTGTTAAAGAATTGATTTCTGAAAAACTTTGCGTGAAAATGATAACCCGAGGTGGCCGTCTCTTGTGTGTGACGCTGCCTGATTTGGAAATGCTCAAAAAGTTGACATCACCTGAGGAAGGCGCAAATCGCCGAAACATGTTGTGGAAATAACCAGTATTTTTATTGCAATTTTATTAAATCCTTGGAGTATTAACTACGTCTCCTGCAGTCCTGTCTAAGCGCCCGCTACATCCGCTGTTCTTTCGTTTTGTTTTGATCTTTTCCTATTGAGCGGAGCGGTGCTGCTGGACATAGGACTTTTTACTATAGCTCGTATGCTGATCATTTCCTGGATCGGCGAGAACCTGCGGTGACGTGGAGCCTAGCTGACAGGTCACGTGATCGGGGGAACCCCGGAACGGAGGACTGCGGCGGCTGCACCCACGCAGCAAGGCGCTGATCTGTGGTTATGCCAGTAGCATAACCACACTAGGTGAGCAGCAAAAGATCACAAACCCTTTCTCCCCTTAATAACACCGGATCCTACACAAGGAGCGCCCCCTCCCTTTTTCTTCATTTCTTCACAGACTGATTTGGAAATGCGATTCATAGACTCGCTAAATTTCATGCCAATGAAATTAAATAAGATGCCACAGGCTATGGGTTTTTCAGGCTCAAAAGGCCATTTTCCCCACTTTTTTAACACAGAAGAAAATCAAAACTATGTGGGACCCCTACCCGCTGTAAAATATTATGGGGTGGAGTACATGACACCTAGTGAGAAAGGGGAATTCATGGAGTGGTATGAGACTCAGGTAAATACAACTTTTGACTTTAAGTCTGAACTAAAGTCTTATTGCAAACAAGATGTTGAGATACTGAGGCACTCATGTGAACTTTACAGGGAGCGTGTTATGGAAATGACACAGAAAAATGTTAAAATATACTGTAAGCAAGAAAAGAAAAAAATTGAAGTGACCAGATGCATTGACCCTTTTCAACATGTTACCCTGGCCTCTGTATGTATGTCAATGTACAGATTTAAATTTCTGCCAAAAAATATCATAGCCATTTTACCTGGTGATAATTATCACAAGACAAAAAAACGCTTCTCATCACCCGCTATACAGTGGCTCATGTATGTAGCCCACACAGAGAACATTGTCATCCAACACGCTCTCAGAGGTGGTGAAAAACAAGTCGGGAAATATTTTTTAGATGGATATGCCTATGTTAACAACACACACACATAGCCTTTAAATATAATGGTTGTTTTTTCCACGGCTGTCAAATTTGTTACACTGAAAATGATGCGAATAAGGTCACAAACACATCCTACGGCCAATTATATTACGTCTTTTTGGCAAAAAAGCGTTACTTGCAGTGTTGCGGGTACACAGTGAGAGTACTGTGGGAACATGAGTGGAAGGAAATGATTGAAAAAGACACTAATCTTCAATCATTTCTTCTCCAAATGGAATTTCCCAAACCTTTAGATTCCCGTGATGCACTTTATGGAGGTCGTACTAATGCCATTAAACTTTATCACCAACTGAAATCTGATGAGACAATACATTACTATGATTTCACCAGTCTGTACCCCTTTGTAAATAAAACTAAAACATACCCTATTGGCCACCCTCATATTATCTATGAGGACTTTGGATTCATTAAAAATTACTTTGGTATTGCCAAAGTCAAGGTCTACCCTCCGAGGGATTTATTTTTTCCTGTTCTTCCGGTTAAGCTCAACAAAAAATTAATGTTTCCCCTTTGCTATACATGCGCTGTAAATTCACAAACTGAGGATTGCACGCATAGTGACGAAGAACGATCTCTGACTGGCACATGGTGCACTATGGAGCTTGAGATGGCTATGGAAAAAGGCTATAGGATAGCCCACATCTACGAAATTTGGGATTTTCCTAAATCCAGCGATTCTCCCTACATTAAATTACATTTTAGGGATAAGCAGGAGGCCTCAAGTTATCCCAGCTGGTGCACTGATGATGACAAGAAACAGCGGTACATTGACACCTTTTTTGAAAAAGAAGGAGTACAATTACGGGCTGAAAATATAGGGTTGAACCCTGCTAAGAGACAGATCTCCAAACTTTTCTTAAATTCTTTATGGGGGAAGTTTGCGCAAAGATCTAATTTATCATGTACCAGCATTATTAGCGATCCTGATGAACTGTTTCAACATGTTTTTTACCATATTACGATGTACCAATGTTACATTTTATTGATGATGAAACAGCCGCAATTGATTGGAAATATGCAGAAGGGCATCACACCGTCAACAAAAACACAAACATTTTTATAGCGTGTTTTACAACAGCGTACGCCAGACTAGAGCTTTACTCTGTTCTGGACCGATTGCAGGAAAGATGCCTTTATCATGACACAGATTCCATGATTTTTGTGCAGAGAGAAGGTGAGTGGAGTCCTCCTTTAGGGGATTACCTCGTGGAATTGACTAGTGAGATACCAGATGACACTTACATTACTGAGTTTGTATCTGCAGGACCAAAAACCTATGGATACAAACTGAACACCGATAAAACTGTCTTAAAAGTGAAGGGAATAACATTAAATGTTGGTAACCCACAATCTATTAATTTCAACAGTCTAAAAGATCTTGTTCTGGACTACCCGCATAATTCTGATTCTGAAACACAGAAACGTATTGTTGCCGAGCAGTCCGGCATTGTGAAAAATAAAAAGTACTGGGACATTGAAACAAGACCATTACGCAAAACACAAAGGTGTGTTTACACAAAACGCCTTCTATTAGACGATTTTACTACTCTTCCATTTGGCTATTAGTTGTAACTCGTGATGGATCCCCGACTGCAACATCCGTTCTCATGCATACTAGCAGGACCGTCTAATTCAGGGAAAAGTTATTTTGTAAAACAATTGTTACATAATATGGATACTCATTTTTCTCATAAACCCGATAATATTGTTTGGTTTTATTCGTGCTGGCAAAAACTATACGACGAAATCTTACTTTCTTTTCCCAACATCAGATTTGTGGAGGGTCTGCCGCATACATTTGCAGATGATGAATTATTCCCTCCTGAAAAGGTAAATTTGACTATTGTTGATGATCTCATGGAGTGCGCTAGTGACAACGCCGTGACATACCAGACGATGTGAAAATTAAAAAATATAGTGATGTACTACAGAGATACTTGCTTCATGCTAAGCATGATGCGAAGGAATTAACAGCTTTAAAGTTCATTAGCGCACCTGAAACAGATCATCACCAATTGTCAAATTCAGAACCTGATAAAAATCCGACTGTCAATGAAATTGTAAGTCATGTAAATCCATGATATAAAAAGAATGCAGAACTTTTACTAAACAGACTGTTGCAGAATAACAATATTACATCGTGGAATGATAAGGGTGAATTTATATTCAAAGGAACTGTAATTCCGGGCTCTAACATGTTGGATTTGGTACGTAACACCACTCAGAGTCATGCTCTGATCAACAGGAATTTATCACTGGGATGGGATACGTTTATGCACGCTATGGCTGAGTTAAATATACCCACAACTGTTGTGGGTAATTCCCACGCAATGCGCATGGTGAGGTCGGCGGTACACCTAAAGGGTGTTACCGACGTCATCCTGCCTGGATATGGCGCTATTTGCGTCATACCGGCTAATACGCCCATAAAGCAGGGTAAGGAGGACTTGAATTTCTTATCACGCCCTTCGTAGCGTGATGAATAGTGGCTTAAGAGCGCACAGGGAACGCCCTGTGCGACTTATTCAGGGAGCAGAAGTCGCACTTTCAGTAAATATAAAAGGCTAGATTTCATCTTTTATGGGGAGAATTTCCAACACAAGAGCAACGTTGGAAATGATTTGTGGGGATGCAGGGACAGGTATTCAGAGGCTTGGGGTGATTATGAGGGGTCAGGTTCCCTTTAAGCTTGTGTAGCGCCCCGCTGGTCAGCGCGCTACAAAAGTGTACTGCACCCCGAACAAAAGGTGCAGTATTCTTGTCCTGGTAGGGGGTAATGGAAGTCTGAAGCTCCCCACCACATACATACATCTAGAGACAGGGGGCCAATTGGACAGCCCGTTACCAGGGTAACCGGTCCCAGTGGGAGGAAAGCTAGGGTATATAGTGAATGGGAAAAGAGCGGAAAACAGGAGATCGCTGGAGAGTAGAAGAGTGAGAGAGGAGTAGAAGAATAAGTAACGGGGAGGGCACCTTAACCTGGTGGCCCAGACAGAGAGGGGCAGACAGAGGGTGACTGAACGACCCTGGCCCAGTCCAAAGCGGGGTACCGGCTCCGAAGCGGTGCAGAGGTCCATCCCTGAGCCGCAGATACCGGTATGATCGACAGCTTCTTAGGAGCACGATCCGCCCGACATACGCACGGTCCCCACCAGTAGCACCAAACCGGGTTGAGCCCCTTAGAGGAAAGAAGGGTACCTCATATCACCTAACAGGCCTGGACAGCGCGAGGAAGAAGGAGTGCGCAGAGGTAGGACATTGGAAGAGAAAAGAAGGGACATAGCTGCATAGCTGGAGCTTCGGATAGACATTGCCTACTGCCAGAACCACCCGGTCTACTACCCTGGCTGTAACAACCGCATACACTGTAAACTGCTGATTACTGGAGTAAAAACCTGTTCAGAGCAAGCAAGTGTCTGTGTTTCCTTCCTGGTGAACTGTGACATTCCAGTCTCACAGCAGAGATTGCACTGCCCTATTCCTATCATCACACTATACTGCCCTGGGGGACCCTGCTCTACCTGTAGGGAGCTACAACACCTTGCTGCCATCCAACCCCCCCAGAGGTCTGCAGCAGCGCCGGTGCCATCATCGGATCTACAGGTGGCGTCATGACATTCATCTATAAACTATTTATCACTGTAAATACCCCCCTTTTTTATTGTCACCCAAGGACACAGGCTCAGGCACCGACCACCCGTGACAGCACTGTACCCAAACGCCCGAGATCTGAGTATCCCGACCCTTGTGGGCCCGACATTTCGTCTTTTAAGAAGTGATGAAGGGACTTAGAGACAGAGTGGAGAGTGGCTTCACTCACGTGAACACTCTTTTTCAGGAAGTAACAAGCTTGGCCGCCTGGAAGTCGACCTTGAGAGACCGGCACAAGATTTTTTTTCTGCAATTGAACGGGACATGGTGGAAAACCTTACACCTTGCCTTCAGCTGCATGTGAAGAAATCCTGTCAGGATACTTATAATGAGGCCCTGCAGCAATCCCAACACTACCTTCCATAGCAGTAAGGAGCTTATCAGCAGGTGGACTTTTTGTTGACTACACGGCATCAATGGGCAGGCCAGCAACGGTGGCAGAAGATGGCAGCACCCCCGCTTCACACTGTGGCACCCCCACTCCACAGGGCATGCCACAGTCACAATGCGGCACCCCTGTTTTAGATTCCAGGCCACAGTCATTGTGCAGCAACCCCGCTGGACATTTTTGGCACCCCCGCAGCAGACTGCCTTCACCACGCTGCACAGTGCGGCACCTCCACAACATGCAGTCTCCACCATGCGGCACAGTGTGGCACCCCACATCAGACAGAGGGCCAGAAGCACATAGAGGCCACACCTCACCCGCTGCCGGCACCCAAAAAACAGCATCGAGCATCCCAAAAAAAACCAGACGTACCATCCAGAATCTGTGCCACATCAGCCTTCAGCAGAAGAGGTAAAAAAGAAAGTGAGGAAGAAAAGAGTAGCAAAACCGATTTGCCCCTCGCCTCCAACCGTATTATCTCCCAACGTGTCGTTCCCTTCCAATGTGTTTTTCCCTTCCAACTTATGTACACCTCACAACGTATTGTCTTCTTCCAAAGTACCGTCAACTCCCAATTTACCATCTACTCCCTTATCGTCAACTCCCAACCCATCGTCAAATCCCAATGTATCATCCACTCCTTTATTTAGCCCCATGCCAGAATTGGTGGACACCTCTATCCATACCCACATCATTAATTTCTTGACACCTTCCCCTGGAGCACCTTCCTCCCTTAGTCATCCTACTTCATCCCAGCTTCACACACCCCTGGTCCTAAATGTTTCCCTGCCATAGTCACCCACCACCTTTACCACTTTGTAATTTATTTTTTTAAATAAAATTGTTTATTTGTTTGCACAATCCCTGCATGTGTGATTACACAGAAAGACACAAAGCACATATGTAGATATTGTAATGTGTTAATATTTACATTATTGTTGCCTGACCTATTAACAGCGGTGGGTAACTTGAGATGTTGATGGATGACAAAGATGCATATTGGGTACCTCTGCTTACTAATGCTGAGGTGTTGATGGATGACAACCCCAGGGTAATACTAAGGCTGTATCCACCAAATGTGCGCCATTGCTGTGCAACAACACCAGAATTTAAGTTGTGTGAACAACTTAATATAAACACAAACAATCATCAGTACAATTAATATACCTGTGAACTCAAGCAATGGCAACAGAAGTGAAGTAATACTTGAACATTTTCATTTAGTTGAAGTCAATGTACGTCACTGTTCCATATTGTTGATCCAGAGGAAGGAAAAAAAAAATACAATTATGTACCAGCCAATCTTCGCCATTGGATTATAAAAATCCTTCCTAGACTGCACAGATGCAAGCCGATAGATACATTTCCTGCATCAACATACATTTTAATAAAAGGGTACAAGGGTAATGCAACATTCAACAACGACAGTAGAATGAAATAACAAAAAAGTTGTAAATTCCTTTCGTAACATTGGGAAGGGATGAGGGATTCAAAACACAGGCCCGAAGCTTTATTCATTGACACACACAATAGGGAATAGCAGTATGTACCATTAACACAATGCATACTCTACTAAAACATTAACAGAACAACATTGTGGATGAAGGAGGAAGTGGAATCACAGGCCCAAAGCTTTATTGATCCGCACAAACAATAGTGAAAGGGTAGCAGGGGTGGGTATTAACATTATCCTACTATATAATCGTCGTATTGTGTCTGTCTCTCTGTAACGGAAATCCCGCGTCGATGATTGGTCACACCCAGCCGACTGCGACCAATCAGTGACTGGCGCAGTCCGGCTGCAAATTGGCACAGGATTTGAACCACGCATGCCACTGCTACCGTCGAAGAGATCAGCGGCGCTAGCTGCTGATCTCCCGACGGTAGTCACGGGTCATCTCCTGCTGCACGAGGTCAGCAGCGATGCAGCCGAGAGATGACCGGCGCTAGCTGGTCGTCTCTCGGCTGCTTGCAGCGGAAGTACCCCGACTGGCGCTAGTGATCTCGCTCACTGTGACACACAGCAGTGACCAGGACCCAGCTGTGAGATCGCTGATTGTGTCAGAATGGGGGTACTGTCACACTTGGCTACGCTCCAGCGATCACTACAACAATATGACCTGGTAGGGACTCCCGACAGTAGCCGCATGTCATCTCCTGCCACACTGAGGTCAGCGGCGACGCAGCCGCGAAATGACCGTTGCTAGCCGGTCATCTCCTGGATGCTCGCAGCGGAAGTTCCCCGACCGCCATATTGGAACACCCAAGATATGGGTATTCCGATATGGCGACTGGGATTCAAATCACCCGCCAAGCAGCGCAGGACAACAACCAACAACCTCAATACTACGCCCTAGAGTGACAGGGTCCCAACGACCGCCATATCGTTGCTGCATTGCTGGTGAGATCTGACTGTTTGACATCTCACCAGCGACCACATAGTGACACTCCAGCTATCCCTACCAGGTCGTATCATTGTCGGGATCGCTGGAGTGTCGCCACATGTGACGGTGTGACAGTACCTTACTGATCGCTCACTGAATTATTCTTGAATCTTCATAAATAAACTACATATATTCTAGAATACCCGATGCGATAGAATCGGGCCACCATCTAGTTAACGCTATAAGCATTAACAGTACAAGAACTTACAAGGCTTCAACAGTATTACAGTATTTCTCGACAGACTGGATTACACCATTTGCTCCTTCCATGACAGTACCATTGTCCGACACAAAATAAGCAACAAACTGATCCCTAATTTGTGCTACTTCAAGTGTTGTCCTCAGAGGCCAACATTAGTAATCCTTCAATGTGTTTTCCACAAGTTCCTCAATGCGGTGTCGCTCTTTCAACAGTAAGAAATTGTGTAGAATAACACACGCTTTGACTCAGTTTTAAAATTTATGGATGTTCCCAAAATTCGCCATTTCGATGCCAGCAAGCCAAAGGCACACTCCATAGTTCGTGCCCTTGTGTGTCGATAGTTGTAGATTCTTTTGGTGTGAATCAAGTCCCGACTGGAGTAAGGTTTGATGAGGTTTCCACACATTTGAAAGGCCTTATCCCCAACCACAACAAAAAGCATTGTCAGTCCTTTGTTGAAGAGGTCTTGGCAGTGGAACATTAAAATCATTACCATACAAACAACGTCCCATTGCAGAGTCTTTAAAAGTCCGAGAGTCATTTCCTCATCCATATGAGCCAATGTCCATGGCTACAAACCGACATTCTGCATCTGCAATTGCCATCAGAGCTATTGAAAAGTAATTTTTGTAGTTGTAAAACTCAGATGCCGTTCTGGAAGGTTTGATAATCCGAATGGGTTTTCTGTCCACGGCCAGGGCCGGACTGGGACCAAAAAGCAGCCCTGGAAAACAAGCCACACCAGCCCACACACTATATAACCCATCAGCCCCAATCCGTAAATGTTGCTTTTACGTTGTCATAGACCTTACCACTTTCTTAAAGGAGTTATTTGAAGAGCCACATGTGAATGGTGCAGCAAAAGGAATAATCAACCACAGCTCCATTTACATGGTGCTCTTCAAAGCTCCATTTCTCAGGATTGTGGGGTTGCAGTAGTCAGCCACATACACACACAGCCAGCCACACACACAGCCTCAGACAGCCACACAGCCTCAGACAGCCACACAAAGACATACAGCCAGCCACACACAGCCAGTCACATGGACAGCCACACACACACAGCCACATACACACAGCCAGCCACCCACATACAGCCACACACATATACAGCCACCAGCCACACAGCCAGCCAAATAGACAGCCACAGCCAGCCACACACAGACACAGCCAGCCACATAAACAGCCACACACAGCCAAAGACGCAGCCAGCCACACAGCCACAGCCAGCCACATACAGACAGCCAAAGCCTGCCATACACAGACACACAGCCAGCAACATAGACAGCCATAGCCAGCCACACACAGTCAACCACAGAGCCAGCCACACACAAAGCCAGCCACAAACACACAGCCAGCCACAAACACACAGCCAGCCACAAACACACAGCCAGCCACAAACACACACATGCAGCCACCCACACACAGTCAAAGCCAGTCACACAAACAGCCACATCCAGCCACACACAGACACACAGCCAGCAACATAGACAGCCATAGCCAGCCACACACAGCCAGCCACACACACAAAGCCAGCCACAAACACACAGCCAGCCACAAACACACAGCCAGCCACACACACACAGCCAGCCACACACACACAGCCAGCCACAAACACACAGCTAGCCACAAACACACACATCCAGCCACCCACACACAGTGAAAGCCAGTCACACACACAGCCACAGCCAGCCACTGTCAGCCACACAGCCAGCCACATTGACAGCCACACACAGCCAGCCACACACCCATCCAGCCGGCCACACACATACACCCACAAACAGCTAGCCATATAGACAGCCACCAGTCACATAGCCACAGCCAGCCACACACACAGCCAGTCGCACACATACAGCCACAGCCAGCCACATGCAGCCACAGCCAGCCACACACTGATACAGCTAGCCACATAGACAGCCACACACACACACACACAGCCAGTCACACACACAGCCACAGCCAGCCACAAACAGCTAGCCACATAGACAGCCACCAGCCACACACAGAGCCACAGCCAGCCACACACAAACAGCCAGCTACACAGACACACAGCCACACACACACACAGCATGGCACACACATACAGCCACAGCCAGCCAAAACCAGCCACATACACAGCCACAGACAGCCACACACAGCCACAGAGCCAGCAACATAGACAGCCATAGCCAGCCACACACAGACACACAGCCAACCATACATCCAGTCAGCCACACACAGCCACAGCCAGCCACACACAGACGCACAGCCACACACAGTCAGCCACACACATACAGCCACAGCCATAAACAGCCACACACACAGCCAAAACCAGCCACACACACAGTCACAGCCAGCCACAGACACAGACAGCCACACACAAACAGCCATCCACATAGACAGCCACACACAACCACAGAGAAAGCAACATAGACAGCCATAGCCAGTCACACACAAACACACTGCAAACCACACAGCCAGTCACACACATACAGCCACAGCCAGCCACACACAGAAACACACAGCCAGCCACACACAGCCAGCCACACACAGCCAGCCACACAAACAGCAACAACCAGCCACATAAACAGCCACAAAGCCCCAGCCACGCAGCCTCAGCCACACACAGACATATAGTCAGCCACACACAGCCACGCAGCCCCAGCCACACACAGACATACAGTCAGCCAGCCACAGCCATGCAGCCCCAGCCACACACAGACACAGTCAGCCACACACAGCCAGCCACGCAGCCCCAGCCACACAGCCCCAGCCACACACAGACAAGTGTCTCAGATGATAGTGAAAGTTCCTTAGATGATAGAGAAAGTGCCTCATATGATAGTGAAGGTGCCTCAGAATCTGCGGCACTTTCACTAATATCACCTGAGGCTCAGATGACAGTGAAAGTGCCTCAGATGATAAAGTGCCTCTGACTGACAGTGAAAGTGCCTCAGAATCTGAGGCACATTCACTATCATCTGAGGCACATTCACTATCATCTGAGGCACATTTACTATCATCTGAAGCATTTGCACTATCATCTGAGGCTTAGATGATAGTGAAAATGCCTCATATGATAGTGAATGTGCCTCAGATGATAGTGAATGTGCCTCAGATGATGAAGTGCCTCAGATGAAAGTGAAAGTGCCTCATATGATAGTAAAGGTGCCTCAGAATCTGAGGCACATTCACTATCACCTGAAATATTTGCACCATCATCTGAGGCTTAGATGACATTAGTGAAAGTGCCTCAGACAGTGAAATACCTTGCCTTGTGCCTCCCTCGGCTTGCTGTCCCGCACAGGCAGCTGACAGGTCACAGGAGCCTGGAGGAGCGAGGAGGAGACTGTCAGCTGCCGCCCCGGCCGCCACTGCCTTGTTCAGGTCAGCTCCCAGCCTCCCAGTGATCCACCTTCTAATGGCCAGTGTTGCTGTGGCCGGCACATTTCTCCACCACCCACAAAGAACGTGCTGTCGCTGTCGTGATTTCGTCACACAGCACAGCACAGTACAGCACTGCTGTATATTGCATGGTCTGCCCTCAGCCGCCGATTGGTGTGCCATTGCGTCTTCACTGTGCGACACTGCGCCTGGCGACGAGTGAGTCACTGGCTCACTCTCCTCATTATGAACATGACGTATAATACCAGCGGGGCCCCGGGCGATGGTATTGCTGGCAACTTGGCGGCAAGCCCCGCTCCCCGGACACTGCTAGGCCGGCGGGCGGCGGCCGCAAAATCATGTAAAGACAGCCAGACCGGCTGCGGCGGTAGGAGCGGGCGGCCCCCGCACCCTGCCACCGGCCGGCCCATAGGGAGAAGTCCCGGTCCTCCCGCCTGTCAGTCCGGGCCTGTCCACGGCCCTCGAACAGTTGGGAAATTGACAAATCTCCTTGAATTTTTCGGATGTTTCCAGCCAGTGTTCTGTTGGGGGATGAGGGAGGAATTTGTCACGTAAAATGTCCCATAAACAATGGCAGGTGTCTTCGATAATTCCAGAAACTCCAATACGGAATAGAACATGCAACGATAACAACGTCTCTCCAGTAGCCGGGAGAACTGAAAAGCACAAAACAACATGTCAGTACATGGCTTTAATAACCATAATGCTGTTACATGTGTTCCAGTAAAAATGTACACATCTCAGTGTCACCAACAGACGTTCCTCTGGAGGAATCGCTCAACCGAATTGTATCCTGCCTGGTGAAGGAGCCTCAGACATGTCGCAGCAAGTATCGAAAGTCTGTTATGTCATCCTCATATAGTTGAAAAACTTCTCTGGGTTTTCACACAATTCTGTGTACAAAGAGTAGTAGGCTCCACGGGTCTCTCTGATTGCAGTAATGGGGTGTTGCCAGTAGAAATGACGAGGCCTTCTTCATCTTGATCTTCTCCTTTCGTTTTCACAAGCCACAGTGAACGATGTTGCCATTTGTAAAGACAAATCCAAGTTGTGATTGAAGGTCTCCATGGACAGATCTATTTTGAAGCTAGATTGCAGCAGCAAAAGCAAAGGATGTTGTCTGTACAAGGTATGTATATGCTTTTCCCATGAGACACGGTCATAGGGAGTGGGTTATGACAAGTAAATTCTCCTGGAATCATTGGACGCATGTGCATAAAAAACACATCCGCATGTAAAATGCATACGTCGGCAGATCAGTATAAAAAACGCTCAGCATGCATGTGTTTGCATGCATTTTTACATGCGGATGCAAATTCTTTAGTTGTCATGTGAAGGCGTTACAAACAGTAGTGTAAAAGCACCCTTAGCCGTTATGGTACAATGCCTGAGCTCGGCGTACCTTTATGGTCCCTCATTTTGCTTGTTGGGGACTGCCCCTGCTTCTGATTGACAGCACTCACTCACTGAAGCAAACGCTGGCTGAACTCACATGTACACTGACACTGTCTGAGGTCTGCCATGCTCACACACACAGAGAGAACATCCTCCATTCTCCTCTCTGAAAACATTGTACCCTTCTCTTCTAAATGTATCAGTGTAGAATCCACAGAGGGCCAGGTGGAAGAATGTGCCAGCCCGCTATGGGCGCACCTGCAATGACCCTGTCTGAGTATGCAGTGGCGTTCAGACAGTGTCAGGGTGCATGTGCACAAATCACAGATGCAGGTTGAGATCAGGTAGTGCTTGCTGTGGACAGTGAGAGCAGTCAATCAAGAGCATGACGTCCTCAACATGCAAAATGACAAAATGAGGAGGTTTAACTTTGCTCCAAGTTCTTGGTCATGCCAAGGGTGCACCAAAGCCCCCTTATTTACATTCAAACTAAAAGTTTCATTTTCAGGAACACTAATAGGTCTAATGCACTTTTATGACCGTATAGCTCATGTAAAATTCATTTCGAGCATGGCAGCATAAAATGACTGTTCAAACCAAGCTCAGGCACTTGGTGCTCTCTTCCCATGACCAAGCAAATCAGTGCACCTTCTTATCTATCAGTTTTCCCTTTATCTTTGCCTATGTCTAGCTCCTTTAAAGCCAGAACTGTCATCAAGAAAGAGGAGGGCAGAGACTGATGCAAAACTAGTAGATGAGGAGGTGCACTAAACTAGTAGTATGAACAATGCGCCGAGCTCCTATGAACAGTCTTTTTCTGCTGACAGACTCCCTTTAGAAATCACTGTGGGTCTACAAACCTCTAGGACTGGTTTGCAAAAAAAACAAATAGTAGGGTATGTGTAATCAAGGGATACAGCATTGGAAGAAACACTCATTTATATGAGGCGGTCGACAAGGTATGGGGTACTCAGGTACCGGGGCTGATGGCGGCTTCGATGGGGAATCACGGCTGGTCGATCTCCGGTCCCGTGCCGTGGACCCTCAATGGCAGGGAAATGGTGGGAGATAAAGGTATTATTAACATGATGCCACCTATGGTACCTGGTAACGGTTATACCAGCGCTGCAGCCGGCCGCTGAAGTGATGGTGGGTGCATTAGAGTGTGGAACAGCTCCCCACAGGTGCAGCTTTACCTAAGGGCAGTGAGGATGGATGAGGGGAGTAGTAGTTAAGTCTTTGCTGACACAGCGGTGAATTGCGGTGGTTAGACAGGCACACAGACACACAGGGATTGTTGTTTCGGTACCTTTTACTGGTGACAGAGTAACAGGTACAGTCCAGAGTAATAACCAGGTTCCCGGTACAACTTGGACTTCCACCTTAGAAAGTTATGAGGCCTCCTCTGTGTCTGTGGTTTGGGATGAGTCCTGCCTGAGCCTGAACCCACCACGTCTTCTTTTCCCTCTTGGGGCTTTGCTGCAAACTGACAATGAGGTCCTTCTGCGGAGTCCCTGTTTCTCCTATGGCCCCTGGCCCTATGCTTGGTCAGTTTCAGCGTCTCTTACTTGTTTTCCTCAGGGGGTAAACTCCTCCTGAGTCCTCCGGGCTTTTGCTGTAGCAATAAATGATTTCAGCGTCGGACTCCGGTGTCCGGGTGTACTAAAGGGCTGTAGTAACAGGTTTCCTTCCTTAGTTCCCTGCTTCTCCACTTGCCTCTGACCCTTTCCCTACGGTGCACACAGCGGTCAGTGGTCCGTGGTCCTGGATCCCTCCAAGCGACCAGCTCCTCCATCTCCTCTCTCTTCTCTCCTCACTGCAGACTAACTTCAGGGACTGACTAACTCCTCCCCTCAGGCCTGGATGTTCTTAAAGGGGGACTGGCTTAAGGCAGCCAGTAGAGCTCCCCCTTCAGGTCTGGGGTGGAAGGTGTGGTGTGTGCTGTGCGAACCAAGGTGTAATTCCCTCCTTGCACCGGTGGATCCTGTGGCAATCCCCTGCAGGGGTGCCACAAATATACATGTCAAAAACAGGAAATTCCATAGCAAAGAAGAGTGAATAAAAAGAAATATAACAATCCTGGTGCTAAGTAGGACACCATGATTTATAATAAATTAATAAATCCCCTTCACCCAACAGTCATATAAGCAAATAAGAAAGTATGTAAAGTGCTAATATACTGGAAGTTAACTAGTAAACACAAGAATCAGCTTCCATCGTATACACTGACCTTATTAATACCCTAAACCCAACTGTTCCCTGCTGTACCATGGTGGAAGTGACTCTAGTATTGCGATGTTGCGCCCCCCACTCAACGAAGGCTTCCCTAAACTATTTAGTCCTTAAAGGGGTGCTCCACTATTAGCACAACTCCTTCTAAATGCACTTGTTTTTCTCTGTTGAAATAATAAACCCTACATTCACCTCCCGTGCTGCCCCCGACCCAGCGCTATTGGTAATTGCGGTTCTGACACTCATGTGAAAGTGTAACATCACACAAGCCCCGCAACCAAGCAACCCCTGTTGCCTTCTCCCTGCCTTTGGACCAAGCACAAGAAGTGAGTATAAAAAGAATAATTCCGGTGGATGCGGTTTATGTCCTTTATTCAATAAAAATAGTGATTTTTTATTGAATAAAGGACATAAACCGCATCGGTGGCACCGGAATTATTCTTTTTATACTAATCCTGGATGGTTGCCTCCCATCTATCCGGAAGCCTGGGAGTCTGGAGGTATTGGGCAGTGGAGCAGAACTTCATTATACTTCACAAGAAGTGAGTGCCAGGGTTCCCGTGACATTACAATGTCACTTGAGCCCTGAGATGTAATTACCGGCAGTGCTGGAATGGCGGGTGGCAGCATGTGACATTACAATGTCACAAGAGCCCCGAGCTGCGGTTACCGATAGTGCTGGACCTGGTGACTGGTACCTCTGGAGTCAACTACCATCAAACATCAGTAAAGGTAAAGACTGAATTAATTTTTCACCTTGCTTCTTTCGGCTGCACTGCCCAAAACAACCCTGCACCCGCTATCCACTTTTCTACACCCACCTAGGGATCCCAGCTCTAACTGGAGAGATCTTACCATATGGCTGGTGTACCATCATCCCTTGGGGGTCCCCTACAGCAGCCCCTGGCCACCTACAGGCCATGAAACGTCTATATACTCTATAATCCCCTGTAAATATCTTCCCCTTTAACTTGTCTGGTCAGGGCCATGGAACAGGTCAAACGCCACCGTAATACCCCAACAGACTGCCTGTCCGGCTACCAAGTACCCCGGCACGCACGACCACAGCAGCAACACACTCTCACACCCCCTTACATTCTTAAGATAACTTGATATAACTCCAAGAAATCACATTGATCTGTTCAACTGTAATTCAAGAAAACATTCCCATAGTAAGAAGTTACACACAGTGTAAACACACCCACATCTCTCAGTGTAGATCATATTGAGGTTCGGTTATATTATGTAAGCCAGACACTGAGGACCACTGTAAACATAACAATGACGATGAGGAGGTAGACTATGAGGACAAGCCTGTCCACAATCATGGCTGCAGTGCACCAGTCTGACTTTGAGTCATTTTTGTCCTTAGATAGGTTAAACTCCTGATGAATATGTAGAATCTCTGTCAGAAGCCTCTTGAGCAGTTTTACTTCCTGTGACACTTTTCCCTTTTGTTGATCCTTTTTCTCCTGGACTTCTGTGATCTTCCCACACTTCTTTCCATCATCAGTGCCATCTAGGAAGGAAGCTGCAGAGGGTAAAGAGCTGAGAACTGCTGGTCTATGCACACCTGGTTCTAACCAACCCAAGCATCTGTACTCACCATTGCTTTCACCATTGATTGGAACCTCATCTTTTTTATAGGGTTTTACTTTGAAAAACAGAACCCGCGCAAGATGTGTCATGATCCAGACTTTTATCCAGGCTGGCACGTTTGGCTGAGATTCAGACAGCATTAACATGTATGAGGTGGCAATAGAACCGATTGTACTGATCACCATGACCGCTAGGCAGACACAGCAGAATATACCTGTATGCAAAACATGGGATGAAAACAAAAGGGTAATATCCAGGAGTGAACACTGGGCACAGTGCAAAATTCCAGGAGAGAACATTGGGCACGGTGCAAAATTCCAGAATATGCAAGTGACACAACTGTGCCCAAGAGCTGCACCATATTGGGGCCCTGGTTATGCTTTTTGTCCATTGCTTACCATCATAAAAGGAGCATTCAAATTAAAGAGGATCTTTCACCAAAGGGAAAAGGGATCTACTGCCCGGTTATCACCTGTCATGGGCATACAAGCTGCGGTCGAACCTGTGAAATCCTTGGGTTTTGCCAACATTAGTTGAATGTGTATGGGGGCCTTCACTCAGGATGCACATTAAATGCTAAGAATAGGAATAATGTCACCTGGATAGTTGGCTTATATGAAGCGGTGTTACAAAGGATAAGCTAAATTCGCGTGGCTACCATGGGACCCATTAGTTGTGGGGGCCTGGTGCCAGCACTGGCCCACCACCCCCCACTCGGCACCACACTTTCAACTGTATCAGCATCACTGATGCCAATACACTTGAATCCAAAGATGAACCTGGGAAAAGATGGGACAACGTAACAGAAGATTAATACATATGGTATATAAAGTGTATACAGTGGCTTTTTCATCGATTGTCCTGGTAAATCTGTACATAATGAGGGGCAGGAACATTACAGAATCCATAATATTTAGCACACCTTCTTATTTGAGGCTTTTTATTTGCCACTAGCGCCACCCGGTGGATTTATATGTGCATTGTCAATTCTAACTTAACAGCAATTCTTGCCACAGTTGAGGTATATTAAGAACATGCACAGTGACGTACTGCGAAAGGCGGTAGACCACACGGCTGCAACAGGACTCATGAATTGGGGGGGAAGGGGGGGTGAGTGATTCAGAACACATACCACTACAGAGACTAGAGCAGTAGGGCAAAGAGAAGAGGTGAGTATTTGATTATAAAAATCTGTGGCCATAATACAATATGGAGGACTATGGGGTGCATTATAAAATATGGAGTACTATGGAGTGCAATATACTATATGGAGAATATAAGGTGCATTATACTATATGGAGGACTATGGAGTACAATATACTATATGTAGGACTATGCGAGTGCATTATACTATATGGAAGAGTATTGAGCTGCGCTATTCTATTTGGAGGACTATAGGGTGCATTATTCTATATGGAGGACAATAGAGTGCATTAAACTATATGGAAGACTATGGGATGTGTTATACTATATGTAGGAATATGGGGCTGTATTATGCTATATGGAGGAGTATAGGGTGCAATATACTATATGGAGGACTATGGGGGTACATTATTCAATATGAAGGACTACATGGGTGTATTTTACTATATGGAGGGCCATTGGGGTGCATTATTCTATATGGAGGGCTATAGGGTGCAATATACTACAGTATATGGAGAACTATACAGGTGAATTATACAATATGGAGAACTATATGCATGCATTACTATATAGAGGACTATGGGGATGCATTACTCTATATGGAGGACTATAGGGTGCATTATACTATATGGAGGACTATGGGAGTGCATTACTCTATATGGAGGACTATAGGGTGCATTATACTAAATGGAGGATTATGGGATGCAATGTACTATAAGGAGAACTCCAGGGTGCATTATACTATATGGAGGATTATGGGGTGCATTATACTATATGGAAGACTATGGGGTGCATTATACTATATGGATGACTATAGGGGGTGCATTATAATATATTAAGGACTATGGGGTGCATTATACTGTATGGAGGATTATGGGGGTACATTCTATATGGAGGATTATGGGGTGCATTATACTATATGGAGGACTATGAGGCTGCATTATGCTAAATGGAGGACTATCAGTGCATTACACTATATGGAGGACTGTGAGGGGTGCATTATACTATATGGAGGGCTATGAGGGATGTATTATGCTATATGGAGGATTATGGGGGTGCATTAAAGTATATGGATGAGTATGTGGTGCATTATAGTATTTACGTAGTATTTACTTAGGGTTGAAGGAAGACTATCTAGTTCAACCTATAGCCTAATATGTTGATCCAGACGAAGGCAAAATAACCCATGTGGTAACACTAAACTCCATATTGAGGAATAAAATCCTTCCTGACTCCACATACGGCAATCAGACTAGTTCCCTGGATCAACGCCCTATCAAAGGATCTAGTATATATAACTGGTAATATTATAGTTTTCAAGAAAGGCATCCAGGCCCTTCTTAAATGTTAGTAGTGACTCACTCATTACACAATCATGTGGAGAGAGTTCCATAGTCTCACTGCTCTTACAGTAAAGAATCCACGTCTGTGATTATGATTAAACCTTCTTTCCTCCAGACGTAGAGGATGCCCCCTTGTCCCAGTCTCAGGCCTAAGAGTAAAGAGATCATTAGAAAGGTCTCTGTACTGTCCCCTCATATATTTACAGTCATATGAAAAAGTTTGGGCACCCCTCTTAATCTTACTCTTTTTTTTTGTTTAAAATTGTCTTTTTGCAACAGCTATTTCAGTGCGATATATGTAATAACTGATGGGCACAGTAATATTTCAGTGTGATATATGTAATAACTGATGGACACAGTAATATTTCAGTGTGATATATGTAATAACTGATGGACACAGTAATATTTCAGTGCGATATATGTAATAACTGATGGACACAGTAATATTTCAGTGCGATATATGTAATAACTGATGGACACAGTAATATTTCAGTGTGATATATGTAATAACTGATGGACACAGCAATATTTCAGGATTGATATGAGGTTTATTGTACTAACCGAAAATGTGAAATATGCATTATTTCAAAAATTGACAGGTGCAAAAGTATGGGCACCTCAACAGAAAAGTGGCATTAATATTTAGTAGATCCATCTTTTGCCTCTAGTGGCTTCCTGTAGCTGTTAATGAGTTCCTGGATGAAGGGATTTTTGACCATTCCTCTTTACAAAACAATTCCAGTTCAGTTAAGTTTGATGGTCGCCGAGCATGGACAGCCCGCTTCAAAACATCCCACAGATGTTCAATGATATTCAGGTCTGGGGACTGGGATGGCCATTCCAGAACATTGTAATTGTTCCTCTGCATGAATGCCTGAGTAGATTTGGAGCGGTGTTTTGGATCATTGTCTTGCTGAAAGATCCATCCCCTGCGTAACTTCAACTTTGACACTGATTCTTGAACATTATTCTCAAGAATCTGCTGATACTGAGTGGAATCCATGCGACCGTCAACTTTAGCAAGATTGCCGGTGCCGTCATTGGCCACACAGACCCAAAGCATGATGGAACCTTCCCCAAATTTGACAGTGGGTAGCAAGTGTTTTTCTTGGAATGCTGTGTTTTTGTGGCACCATGCATCTTTGTTTCATCAGTCCACAGGACCTTCTTCCAAAATGAAACTAGCTTGTCCAAATGTGCTTTTGCATACCTCAGGCGACTCTGTTTGTGGCGTGCATGCAGAAACGGCGTCTTTCACATCACTCTCCCATACAGCTTCTCCTTGTGCAGTGTGCGCTATATTGTTGACCGATGCATAGTGACACCATCTGCAGCAAGATGATGCTGCAGGTCTTTGGAGGTGGTCTGTGGATTGTTCTTGACTGTTCTCACCATTCTTCTTCTCTGCCTTTCTGATATTTTTGTTGGCCTGCCACTTCTGGCCTTTACAAGAACTGTCCCTGTGGTCTTCCATTTCCTTACTATGTTCCTCACAGGGGAAACTGACAGGTTAAATCTCTGAGACAACTTTTTGTATCCTTCCCCTGAACAACTATGTTGAACAATCTTTTTTTCAGATCATTTGAGAGCTGTTTTGAGGAGCCCATTATGCCACTCCTCAGAGAAGATGCAATTAGGAGAACAACTTGCAAGTGGACACCTGAAATAGCTTTTCTCATGATTGGATACACCGGGCTATGAAGTACAAAGCTGAATGAGGTTACCAAATCAATTTAGTGCTTCAGTAAGTCAGTAAAAAGTAGTTAGGAGTATTCAAATCATGAAAATCAGAAGGGTGCCCATACTTTGGCACCTGTCAAATTTTGAAATAATGCATATTTCACATTTTTGGTTAGTACAATAAACCTCATTTCAAACCTGAAATATTACTGTGTCCATCAGTTATTACATATATCACACTGAAATAGCTGTTGCAAAAAAATTTTTTAAACAAAAAAAGAGTAAGATTAAGAGGTGTGCCCAAACTTTTTCATATGACTGTATTTTCCCCTACCCCTATTGCTCTCATTTTATGTATCAACCTTTTGTGTGGCACCATATCAAAAGCTTTTGAAAAGTCCATATACACCACGTCCACTGCATTTCTTTGGTCCAGTCCAGAACTTACCTCTTCTTAGAAGGTTATCGGATTAGTTTGACAGGATTGGTACCTTGTAAACCCATGTTGATATTGGGTCTTGAGGTTATTTTTCTTCAGATACTCCAGTATAGCATCTGTTAGAAAACCCTCTAGGATTTAACCCACAGTAGAGGTTAAGCTTACTGACCTATAATTTCCAAGTTCAGTTTTTGTCCCCTTTTTGAATATTGGCACCACATTTGCTATACGCCAGTCCTGTGGTACAGACCCTGTTATTATGGAATCTTTAAATATTAAAAATAATGGCCTATCTATGACGGTACTTAATTCCTGAAGTACTCTGGAGTGTATCCCACCCGGGCCTGGGGATTTGTCAACTTTGGTAATTTTTAGACGGTGCCGTACTTCCTGCTGGGTTAAGCAGGTGACATTTAATGGAGAGTTTTTGTTATCACTGATCATGTTGTCTGTCATGGGATATTCTTGTGTAAATACTGTTGCAAAAAAGTCATTTAGCATATTGGCTTTTTCCTCATCCTCATCCACCATTTCACCTAGAATATTTTTAAGGGGGCTAACACAATCATTTTTTAGTTTCTTACTATTTATGTAGTTAAAGAATATTTTGGGATTTTTTTTACTTTCTCTGGCAATGAGTCTCTCTGTCTCAATCTTTGCTGCCTTGATTTGCTTTTTACTGATATTATTTAATTTTCTGTATTTATTTAATGCCTCATCACGACCTACTTGCTTTAATTCCCTAAATGCTTTCTTTTTGTCACTTATTGCACCCCTTACAGCCTTATTTAGCCATATCGGTTAAATATTTGGAGGACTATAGGGAGCATTACACTATATGGAGGCCTATGGAGTGTGCATTATACTATATGGAATACTATGGGGTGCATTAAAGCATATAGAGGGCTATGGGGGTGCATAATACTACATGGAAGACTATGGAGGATAATAGGGTGCATTAAACTATATGGAGGACTATGGGATGTATTATACTATATGGAGGATTATGAGGGGTGCATTAAATTATAGGAAGGACTATGGGGTGCATTATACTATATGGAAGACTATGAGGGTTGCATTATACTATATGGAGGACTATGGGGTGCATTATAGTATATGGAGGACAATGAGTGGTGCATTATAGTATATGGAGGACTATGGGGGTACATTATACTATATGAAGGACTATGGGGGTGCATTATTCTATTTGGAAAACTATGAGCTGTGCCTTATACTATATGTTGGACTATAGGTCCTTACATTTATCCTATACTATATGGAGTTCTATAGGGGTGCATTATACTATATGGAGGACTCTAAGGGGTGCATTATATTATATGGAGGACTATGGGGGTACATTATGCTATATGGAGGACTATGGGGTGCATTATAATTTGTGGATGGATATGAGACTGCATTATACTTTATGGAGGACTATAGGGGTGCATTATATTATATGGAGGACTATGGGAGGTGAATTATAATATATGGAGGACTGTTGAGGGGAGAAATATACTATATGGAGGATTATGCAGTGTGCATTATAATATATGGAAGATTATGGTGTGCATTATACTATATGGTATTTTATATGGAGGACTATGAGGGGTGCATTATACTATAAAATGGATTATGGGGTGCACAATACTATATGGAGTACTATGGGGTGCATTATTATATATGAAGGACTAAAGGCTGTGCATTATACTATATGGAGGACTATAAGGGTGCATTATACTATATGTAGCACTATGCGGGTGCATTATAATATATGGAAGATTATAGTGTGCATTATACTATATGGAGGACTATAAGGGGTGCATTATACTATATGGTATATTATATGGAGGACTATGAGATACATAGAGGACTATGGGAGGTGGATTATAATAAATGGAGGACTGTTTAGGGGAGCATTATACTATATAGCAGATTATGGGGGGTGCATTATAATATATGCAAGATTATTGTTTGCATTATACTATATGGAGGACTATAAGGGGTGCATTATGATATATGGTATATTATATGGAGGACTATGTGGGGTGCCTTATACTATATGGAGGATTATGGGGTGCAATATACTATATGGAGAAATATGGTGGTGCATTAAACTATATGAAGGACTGTGATGGGTGCATTATAATACAGTGTTGGCCAAAAGTATTGACACCCCTGCCATTCTGTCAGATAATATTCAGTTTCTTCTTGAAAATGATTGGAATCACAAATTCTTTGGTATTATTATCTTCATTTAATTTGTCTTCAATGAAAAAACACAAAAAGAATTGTCCTAAAGCCAAATTGGATCTAATTCCACACCAAACATAAAAAAGGGGCTGGACAAAAGTATTGGCACCCTTAGAAAAATCATGTGATGCTTCTCTAATTTGTGTAATTAACAACACCTGTAACTTACCTGTGGCACCTAACAGGTGTTGGCAATAACTAAATCACACTTGCAGCCAGTTGACATGGATTAAAGTTGACTCAACCTCTGTCCTGTGTCCTTGTGTGTTCCACATTGAGCATGGAGAAAAGAAAGAAGACCAAAGAACTGTCTGAGGACTTGAGAAACCAAATTGTGAGGAAGCATGAGCATTGGGCAAAAGGCATCAACATAGAGTTTACAGGAGAAAAAAAGAGGCATTCAAAGAAAAGAACATGGTCCCTACAGTCAAACATGGCGGAGGTTCCCTGATGTTTTGGGGTTGCTTTGCTGCCTCTGGCACTGGACTGCTTGACCGTGTGCATGGCATTATGAAGTCTGAAGACTACCAACAAATTTTGCAGCATAATGTATGGCCCAGTGTGAGAAAGCTGCGTCTCCCTCAGAGGTCATGGGTCTTCCAGCAGGACAATGACCCAAAACACACTTCAAAAAGCACTAAAAATGGTTTGAGAGAAAGCACTGGAGACTTCTAAAGTGGCCAGCAATGAGTCCAGACCTGAATCCCATAGAACACCTGTGGAGAGATCTAAAAATGGCAGTTTGGAGAAGGCACCCTTCAAATATCAGGGACCTGCAGCAGTTTGCCAAAGAAGAATGGTCTAAAATTCCAGCAGAGCATTGTAAGAAACTCATTGATGGTTACCGGAAGCGGTTGATCGCAGTTATTTTGGCAAAAGGTTGTGCAACCAAGTATTAGGCTGAGGGTGCCAATACTTTTGTCTGGCCCATTTTTGGAGTTTTGTGTGAAATGATCAATATTTTGCTTTTTGCTTCATTCTCTTTTGTGTTTTTTTATTGAAGACAAATTAAATGCAGATAATAATACCAAAGAATTTGTGATTGCAATCATTTTCAGGAAGAAACTGAGTATTATCTGACAGAATTGTAGAGGTGTCAATACTTTTCGCCAACACTGTTTATGCAGGATTATGGGCTGTGCCTTATACTATATAGAGGAGTATAGGCTGTGCATTATACTATATAGAGGACTATAGGGTGTTCATTATACTGTATGGAGTATTATGGGGAGCATTATACTATATGGAGGACTATGGGAGTACATTATACTACATGGAGACCTATGGGATGCATTAACTCAATATGGAGGACTATGGGGTGCATTATATTATATGGATGACTACTGGGGTGCATTATACCATAGGGAGGACTATGAGGGGTGCATTATAATATATTGAGGACTATGGGGTGCATTATATTATATGGAGGATTATGGGGTGCAATATACTATATGGCGGATTATAGGCTGCATTATACTATATGGAGGACTATTGGGGTGTATTATTTTTAATGGAGGACTATAGGATGCAATATGCTATATGGAGAACTATGCAGGTTCATTCTATTATATGGAGGACTATGGCTGTGTATTATTCTATATGGAGGACAATAGAGTGCATTATAATATATGGAGGACTATGCGGATGCATTGTATTATATAGAGGACTATGGGGGTCTATTATTCTATATGGTGGCTCAAGTGGTTAACACTGCAGCCTTTGCAGTGCTGAGGTCCTGTGGTCCTGGGTTCAATTCCCACGAAGGACACCAAAGACAACATCTGCAAGGAGTTTGTATGTTCTCCCTGTGTTTGCGTGGGTTTCCTCCCACATTGCAAAGACATACTGATAGGATCTTTAGATTATGAGCCTCAATAGGGACAACATTACTGATGTATATAAAGTGCTATGGAATTAGTATATAAATGATTAAATATTATTATATATATGGAGGACTATGGGGTGCATTATACTATATGGAGGACTATGGGGGTGCATTATTCAATGTAGAAGATCATGAGCTGTGCCCTATACTATATGTTGGACTATAGGCTTTGCATTATATTATATGGAGGACTATAGGGGTGCATTATACTATATGGAGGACTATGAGGGGGTGCATTATACTATATGGAGGACTATAGGGGTGCATTATACTATATGAATGACTATGGGGGTGCATTATAATTTTTTGATGGGCATAAGACTGCATTATACTATATGGAGGACTATAGGGGTTCATTATACTATATGGAGGTCTATGAGGGGTGCTGTTGTGAATTCATTGGAGCTCCCTCTGGTGGTTGTTGCTGGTGATTCAGCTGTCTGTGTGGGCTTCAAAGGAGATGGTGATGATTGGCAATCTGGTTCTTGGAGCATATAATGGTTTGAAGTGGATCAATCCTTGCCAGTTGTCTTTGGTTCCTGGAGGAGTTCACATCTCTCTAGTTTCTTCTGCTCTGTTGAATTATTTGCAAGCTAAGTGGATGGTTGTTTGGTATTTTGTGGCACATTTTTGTGTGCTTAAGGTTCTGCTTATGTTTTGTCTTATTCTGAGTTGTGGGTTTGCAATTTAGTTTGTATATTTGTTTATCTTCTCTCAGTTAGGAAGTTTTCTTCCTAGGAATTTTACCATTCACTATTATCTGTTATTTACAGTTCTGCTGGCATTTGATTTATAGAAGTCTGCAGATATAGAGGGTGCCGAGTCTTAGTGACTCAGGGTAATTTTTGTACTATCTACTGTTGGTGTTTTTTTTATAGCGTTTTATACTGACCGCAATAGTATTCTATCCTGTCTTTCCTATATAGCTAGTTTGCCCTCTTTTGCTAAACCTTTTACTCTGCCTGTGTTTGTTTTTCTTTCTCTTGTTTCCCAGATAATATCTGTGGGGGCTTGCTATTCTTTTCGGGTTCTGCTCTGAGGCAAGATCGCTTTTCCTACATCCATCTTTAGGAGCAGTTAGTTCTCCGACAGTGCAGAGGTGTCTAGGTCTGGTTAGTTACATCCCACGGCTACTTCTAGTTGCAGTGTGTAGTCAGGGATTGCGGTCAGTACAGTTACCAATGACTTCTATGGAATCTGAATGTTACTCCTGAGTCATCGGTTCATAACAGTACAACTGGCCAACTGTTCTTTTTTGGTTGCCAAGAAAGATGGTTCCCTGAGACCCTGTATTGATTATCCTCTCTTGAATAAGATCACGGTTAAGTTTCAGTTCCCTCTGTTTTTGATTTCTGACTTGTTTTCTAGGGTTAAGGGGCATGTTGGTTTACTAAAATTGACCTTAGGGGGTCTACAATCTGGTTCGTATCAAGCAGGGACACAAATGGAAAACAGAGTTTAATACGCATGAAGGCCATTTTTAATACCTCGTGATACCTTTTGGGTTGGCTAATGCTCCTTCCGTTTTTCAGTCATGCATGACATATTTCGGGAGATGGTTGACAAGTTCTTGATTGTACATTTGGATGATATCCTGATTTTTTCTGACGATTGGGATTCTCCTGAGGATCAGGTCAGGTCAGTCTTTCAGATTCTGCGTGACAATGCTTTGTATGTTAAGGGGTCTAAGTGTTGCTTTGGTGTCCAGAAGGTTTCTTTTTTTGGCTTCATTTTGTCTCATTCTTCTATTGAGATGGATCCTGTTAAGGTTCAGGCTATTCATGATTGGGTTCAGCCAACGTCTGTGAAGGGTCTTCAGAAATGTTTGGGCTTTGCTAACTTTTATCGTCGGTTCATTGCCAATTTTTCCAGCGTGGTGAAGCCGTTGACCAATTTGACTAAGAAGGGTGCTGATGTGGAGCATTGGTCTCCTGCGGCCATTTTTGCCTTTCAGGAGCTTAAAAGACGGTTTAACTCTGCTCCAGTGTTGCGCCAATCGGATGTTTCCCTTCCGTTTCAGGTGGAAATTGATGCTTCTGAGATTGGTGCAGAGGCCATTTTGTCTCAGAGGGATCCTGTTGGTTCCGCGATACACCCTTGTGCCTCTTTTCCCGTAGATTTTCGCCAGTGGAACGCAAGTATGATGTCGGCAATCGGGAGTTGCTGGCCATGAAGTTGACATTTGAGGAGTGGCGTCATTGGCTGGAAGGGGCTAAACATCATGTGGTTGTCTTGACTGATCACAAGAATCTGATTTATCTCCAGTCTGCCAAGAGACTGACTCCTAGGCAGGCTCGGTGGTACTTGTTTTTTGCTCATTTTGATTTTGTGGTTTCCTATCTTCCTGGTTCTAAGAATGTTAAGGCCTATGCCCTCTCTTGCAGTTTTTTGCCTGATTCTCTTGAACCTTCAAAACCAGTCAGCATTCTGAAGGAGGGGGTTGTTCTTTCTGCTGTTTCCCCCGATTTACGGCTTGCTCTTCAGGAATTTCAGGCGGATAAGCCTGAGCGCTGCCCTATGGGGAAATTCTTTGTTCCTGCCCCGTGGACTACTAGAGTGATTTCGGAGGTTAATTGTTCTGTGTTGGCTGGTCATCCTGGCATATTTGGTTCCCGTGATTTGGTTAGCTGATCCTTTTGGTGGCCCTCTTTGTCCCGGGATATGCGTTCCTTTGTGCAGTCCTGTGGGACTTGTGCACGGGCCAAGCCTTGTTGTTCTATGGAATTTGTTTTGGACCTTCCTGTTTCCCAGGGGCTGACGGTTATCTGGGTTGTTTGTGACTGGCTTTCTAAGATGGTTCATTTCGTTCCTTTGGCTAAATTGCCTTCTTCTTTGGACTTGGTTCCGTTGTTTTTTCAGCATGTTGTTCATTTGCACGGTATTCCGGAAAATATTGTGTCTGACAGGGTTGCCCAGTTTGTTTCTCAGTTTTGGAAGTCTTTCTGTGCTAAGCTGGGTGTGGCTTTGTCTTTTTCTTCTGTGTTTCATCCGCAGTCTAATGGTGAGACGGAGAGAACTAATCAGATTTTGGAGACTTATCTGAGATGCTTTGTGTCTGCGGATCAGGATGATTGGGTTGCCTTTTTGCCTTTGGCCGAGTT